>CM025785.1:312137-404659 GCA_014636745.2 Centella asiatica
AATTAATAATATAATAATTTTATTTGATTAATTTAATTATTTGATTATAATATAATATACATATATATATATATATATATACATACACATATATACCTATATATATATATAATATATACATATATATCTATATAATATACATATGATATAGGTATATATATATGTGTATATATATATATATATATATATGTATATATTTATTGTAATATATATTTTAATTATTTAATTATTTATTAAAAAAATTAATAATATAATAATTTTATTTGATTAATTTAATTATTTGATTATAATATTTTATATAATATACATATGTCATATGTATATTATATATTTATTGTAATATATACATATATATATATATATATGTGTATATATATATATATTATATTTTACACACATATATATAGTAATATATTACATTTTGATAATTCTGAAATTGTTGAGAATTGAAAAATAAAAACGAAAAAAGTGAAAATAACTTTTTTGTGTTTTAAAAAATAAGGGTCGAAATGAAAACGTTTTTATTTTTTTTTAAAATAAAAATAATACCAAACAATCAATTTTATTTTCAAAAACTAAAATAAAAATAAAAATGAATAAGAATTCAAACAACAACTAAATCTGCACAAATTTTAATACCGGGTCTTACCGGCTCGAATTAGTGTTTTGGAAAATGAGGAGACGACTATTCCGTTAAACATTTTGAGCCCTAATATTTCCATTCCCATCCGAGGAGAGAGGAGAGAGGAGAGAGGAGAGAGGAGAGAGGAGAGAGGAGAGAGAAGCCAACAAAAACGGTTGTCTGTCCAACTTCTCATCTCATCACATCCCAGCACAAAAACAAGCAAGCAGCATGATAACAGAATAAATAGAAAGCATGTGCTTATCTGAATTAATATTTTTAGGTGTTGGACAGGACAGCTGAACGACTTTGCTCGTGCTCACAGAGAGAGTAGAGTAGGAGTATTATTGGTCGTGAATTCCAGGTGATCGATCGAGGGTATATACGTACTAGCTACTACTCAACTACTACTACAACTCCTCTACTGCAATTACTACTACTTTAGTAGCCGCTCCGCTCTGCTCTGTTCTGTTGTGCTGAATATAAATCTACTTCATCAGTAAATCTCTACTTTAGTACCCCTCTGCTCGACTTCATTCTATAATACTCGATCTCGCTATTGATGGATTCTTTGGTCTCCTCTTTTCCCCACCCCGCTAGCTGATGGATGGATTTTTCCGATCCCCATTTCATTTTCACGGCTACCCTACTCGATCTGCACACCCACATACACACACACACACTAATACAGTATTATTATTGTTGTTGTTGTAGTAATTATTATAGTTCAAGAGTACACGAATCAAGTAGCTACTGCTATTTCTTGCCTTCCAAAAAATTACTATCATACATACTGACTCGCTTTCTCTTCATTCCATCTCATTCTGCTCTATGTACTACACTCACTCCCATCCTACTTCACAAGCTAGTAGGGCAGGGTAGCTCTTCATCGAATAAATTGTCCCAATATTTATTTTGCAGGATTTTTATATACCATGGCGGCAAGGGCGAGGGCGGAGGCAGAGCCGGTGAATGTGAGCGAATTCCAAGAATTGGCAAGGCAAGTCCTTCCAAAGATGTACTATGACTTCTACTCCGGGGGTGCTGAGGACCAGCACACACTCCGACAGAATGTTGAAGCTTTCCGTACTATTATGTAACCCCATCCACCTCATCAATTATTAATACTATATGTATATATTACTAGTAACTATCTAGTAATTCCCTCTTCTCTAATACTATCATTTTCTTTTTAACTTTTGTATGCGATAAGCAGTATCAGGCCAAGGGTTCTTGTAGACGTGAGCAGAATAGATATGTCTACAACCCTATTCGGTTACAATATATCAGCTCCCATTTTGATTGCTCCTACTGCTATGCATCAGTTGGCACACCCTCAAGGTCTGCCATGCCACCTTCTTTTACAATTTTTACAACAGCCCCCTTTTTCTTTTTCTAAATTTTTTTTTACAGAGTTGATTTAATGTGTAATATTGACCTCATATAATACTTGTGACAGGGGAAGTTGCAACAGCAAGAGCAGCAGCTGGATGTAACACCATAATGGTGATCTCACTTTGAAATTCTATCTCATTGCTAATTTACTTCACACTACTGACTTGTTCCTCGTTTCAGGCGTTGTCATTCTCATCTAGCTATAGCATGGAAGAGGTTGCTTCCAGCTGCAATGCTGTTCGCTTCTTTCAGTTATACGTATATCTCACTCTTAACCCCCTCTCTCTCGTTTTTTACAATATAATTTATTCTTCATAAGAAGCAATGATTCATACCCCTTTCGTCCCTAATTATGTGAGCCTTTACATGGCTCATTGTTTTACTAGAGAAGAAGTACTTCAAAACTTTTAGTTTTTCGTCCAAGTATACCCTTACTCATGCGTGTTAATACAACTGATTCGTGGAATCAAGGGGTTATATAAAGTGTAAAACTATTCTTTTAATCTTCTACCTTTAAACACACAAGGGTGATACAGGTTTCTCGACTTGATATATATGTTTGTTCCTCGTAATTCCATGCACATGACTAAGACTCTTTCTTTATTATCTATGTCTGCTAGGTGTACAAGAGACGTGACATATCAGCTCTGATGGTGCAAAGGGCTGAAAGAAATGGGTTTAAGGCTATTATTCTGACCGTTGACACTCCTAGACTTGGACGAAGGGAGGCAGACATAAAGAATAAGTAAAGTTCCATATCCTATTCTCCCTATTTTATTTTGTACTCCATGATTGTGGCCGACCCCCAATTCCTACCATCTATAGATTGAAATTATCCTGCTTAATGAATGAGTGAAAGGATGGTGAAATGATCTCTTAGTTGCACCTTAAAAGTAGCATAGAGCTAATTTGTATTTAAGGTGAGTGTCTATGACTCTTATACAATTCCCATCGTGATATAACTGAGATCGATCACCTTTGCAGAATGATTTCACCTCAGCTGAAGAATCTTGAAGGACTCGTGTCAACTGAAGTTCACACTGTAAGCTGAAAGTATCTAAAATCAAAGTATGCTTACAAATGTTGTCCCATGCACACCTCAACCATGGTTTTAAGCAGTAATGAAGGGATCTTAATTCTTAATTATTGTAGTAAAATAGGAGTATGTCCTACTTTGGTTATCTCACCACAATGGCATATATATCTGCCCTTGATTACATTAAAACATTAGTTCTGACTAGAACCCTATTCTACCATCTGATCTCAATAATTCTCCTTCTCCACTAAGGCACTAACCCAAAGTACCCAATTACTCGAATATCATATTATTGAAAATTCTTAAAGGCACAGTTAAAAGAACAGGTGAATCTGCTAAACAGAAGATCTTGCTTTGGAAAATTTTAATTTATGGATTGGTTAATTAATTCATGCTTGCAGGATAAGGGTTCAAATCTTGAAGCTTATGCGTCAGAGTTCCTAGATGCTTCTTTATCTTGGAAGGTATAGATAACTCTCTGCTTAGCTTAATATGATGGCATCTGAAAAATAATGGTAGCTGTGTATCTCCCGGACAAGCATAACTTATGCTTTGGAAGTATCACATTTGGAAGGTCTATACATTTACTGGTGTATATGACATACCTTTTCTACAAGGGGCTTGTGCGCTTATGTGCTTCATAAGACTTTTGAAATAAATATTAAAATAACATATTGTTTATAAGAAAAAGGAAATACTTAGTTAACATGCAAAAGTTATCAAGGTTACAAAGGTTATTCAAGTAGCCTCGGCTAACATGGTTAACTAGTAGTTTCGATAACTTGCAGGATATAGAGTGGCTAAAATCCATCACAAAATTGCCGATTCTAATTAAGGGTGTACTCACTTGTCAGGATGGTAAGGCCAGAATTTGTTTTAGTATTTGAAGCTCTTCCTGATATATGTAACATGAATATGCTTTTTGGTGTAAATTAGGAATTTGGAAGCTCTTACAGAAAAAAAATGTGAATCTCTTACTACTCATGTTGTTTGTGTGTGTGTGTGTTTCCTATAACTTTCAAAAGCAAAAAAAAGTATACATATATATATATATTCCTTGTTCCTTGTCAATTGTCATTATCTAACAAAGTAACACGTAACATGGAAAATCTGCTAAAGGATTGATATAATATATCTGACAGCAATAAAAGCTTTGGAAGTAGGAGTTTCAGGAATTATTGTTTCCAATCATGGAGCTCGCCAGCTAGATTATTCTCCTGCTAGTATTACAGTTCTTGAAGAGGTGAGAATCCTTGTTTGTGCTGGTCATGTTTGATGATTTTCTTGGGATATTTATATATTTGGCTTTATAGAATAAGGGTGATTACATGGTAAATCTGTATGTCTTGTTTATTTAGCGACTATCATATTCTGATTTTCTACTCCTAGCTTTTTGTTGGCCATTTTCATTGAGCATATCCCCTGTTTTGACTTGTAATATTGTTTGCTGTCAACAAGACTGAAAATAGCTAAATGTTTTCATATAATGAAAGTCATGGTGGGCGAGTGCAGGTGGTGGTTGCAGTTGGAGGGAAAATCCCTGTTCTCTTTGATGGAGGCATTAGGCGAGGAACAGATATATTCAAGGCCTTAGCGCTGGGTGCACATGCTGTTCTGGTAAAACTGCTTTCATTTGATGCAAACAGTGGTTTTCATACTTGCTCCTAGCTATCTAGCTAGCTGGGATTTTCATGGTTTTACATAACAAAAACAAAATGCAATGCAATGCAGATTGGGCGTCCAGTTATTTACGGATTAGCAGTAAAGGGAGAATATGGGGTTAAACGAGTCATTGGAATGCTAAAACATGAGCTTGAGCTCACCATGGCCCTTTCTGGTTGCCCCACTTTAAAGGATATTACTAGAGCCCATGTGAGAATGGAGCATCACACCTTCCTCCAATGCAAGATCTGATTTTTGAATTTCTTATCCAGGTCCTCCGGCCTGAATAATGTCGTCTCCGAGGTCACTGCCATACCACTTGCATCATTCAGCTCATACTTTATGACTGATGATGTATTTTGATCACGCGGTTTATTAGTGTAAATATAGTGCTATGGATCGGTAAAATTTACTCATCTTCTATTCTTATAAATTGGGTCGTTTAATCATACTGTGAAGAAAATATAAGCGCATCCGTAATTAAATGTTGTGAATATCTCACACAATGTTAGAACTCACAGATGAGTGAGAATATAAAAGAGAGTCCCCTAAACAACAGGGGGAAAATGAGCCTGGAGTCAAATCCTCGGGCTCAGGCTGAGGCATAATTAATGTCTCGCAGTCAAAAAAACTCTCCTCACAAGTTTGCAAATTCTTCCTAGTAATTATTTTATTTTCAAAAGCGTTCATCTAAATAATAACATTCCAGCAGATATGAACTTATTCTTTTGTCCAAAAAATTTAACGGAAAATAATTAAAATGACATAATCATAATGTGTAAAAGACATGCAACTACATTAAGGTTGTAGTAGTCATTTTAATAGAAAGAGCAGCAACCACTTTTTATCCGTGTTTAATTGTGAAGCTTAAGCTTTCTTCCGTTTCATTTTCAGTTATTTTATGCCTATTATGTCTTGCCAGTTAATGATTTTTATAATTATTATTGATTTCCATTAGATTTTATTGGATGAAAAATTATTAGGTTAATTTAAATAAATCTTGATAAGACGAGAGAATAGTTTTACAAAAATATTACATGGGGGAAGGGATTTACAGATAAATCATAAATGAAACAATTTTGCATTTAAGTCTCATATCTCATTTTCCTAGAAGTTTCATGTCAAGGTAACCTGCATATCAAGTCCAAAAAAGTTGAATAAAAATCAGGGATGTTCATTTTCGTTTTACTCTACAAATTGCGATTAAACATCACTCCATTTCACACACTCTCTACTAACAGCCAGATGCACCAAATGAGAAAATTTTCTCAATTTGTTCATCTGACATGCTAAATTGTTGTTCGGCAGAGAGTAGCAGCATATACAAAGTAAAGAAAGTTATTATAACTTTGATAAAGCAGCTTGAAATATTGGCTGCGAACACATTTATTTCATACTCTAGCATAACATTATTTAGTCAATCAAAAAGGAGAAAGAAATTATGCAGTTTCATCTACTGAGCAACATGGCTTTATGCAACTATTGATCACCCTGGCCATTCACCACAAAACCAAATATAAATGCCCTCTTCTTCATCTTTAATTTAACTTAACTGTAATACTTGATCAGTGAAGTCCTCGTGTTGATCCCAACATCATTTTTCTATCCAGACCATCAGCTTGCCCTCAATCCCAGCTTGTCAAAGAAAAGAGACGGCACTGAAATCTCAACCATGAACCTTAAATGCAAATGCTTAAAAAGCACTACCAACAGGATTCATACCTTGAAGTCTTTTGACCTTTGACTTTTAACTATGAATTTCCAGCAGAAGTACTCTTGTTCACACCTTGCAACTCCATAGGAGAATTTGTGATGCTGCCAACTGAGCCCAACGTTTGTGAGCTCAACTGGGGGCTTGCCGGACAAGCTTCTTGATTACCAGCACTCATGGGATGCATAGCTCCAGAACTTAGTTGTGGACTCATTGGTGTTCGTTGGCTCATTTGCTGTGGGCTATCCTGCTGCTGCTGGGACTGCTGGTTCAGTTGCTGCTGGATTCCCATGGTTGATGGTGAACTCACCTGTGGAGGTGATACAACAGATTGTAATGGCGATGTTGTTTCTTGTTGCTGCTGTAATTGCTGCTGTTGTTGTTGTTGCTGCTGCTGCTGCTGTAGCTGTTGCATTTGTTGCTGTTGTAACTGCAATTGTTGCTGCTGCTGTTGGTTCATGTAAAGATTCATGTTTGCCATTAACTTTGGTGGGCCCATGGGTCCCATTCCAGTCCGCTGCATTGGATTTACATTAGCTCGATTGAGTGCTGGGCCCAACATCGAAAGACCAGTAGAACCTGGTTGCATCTGTCTAGCTCCTGACATACCAGCAATGCTTGATTGTGGGCCCCCTAACATGTTTGTTCTGCTCTGAGCCATCCTAAGCTTCGTTGCCATCAGAGTTGCTTGTGCTGAACTTAGTTGTCCGGAGCGAAGTTGCTGGGTTATCGCATTGAGATTCATTGGGTTTTGACTAACGTTGTTCAAGCCTGAGACCGGACCCATTGCCGCCGATATACCAGCTCCCCCCACTCCCCTCGATGCTCCCATGCCCATCATATTGCCCAAGCCTTGAAGTCCAACCATGTTATTGCCCATATTCCCCATGCCTACATTTCCAAGTCCCATCATCATTTTTCTCTGAATTTGTGGCTGTTGTGATTGCAGCTGCTGCTGCTGTTGTAACATCTGAAGTTGAATGGGTGACGCTTTATTGATCATATGATTGCCAAGCTGCATATTTGAATTCTGTCCCATTGTATTTAAATGTGACATCGGATTTGACGCAAGCATCAGAGGTGACCTTTGGAACTGGTGGTGCTGCTGTTGCAACAAGGAGTGTTGGTTAGGGTGCAACTGCTGCTGTAGAGATGGTTGAGCATCAGGATGAATCCTGGGAGGCATCGAAACCCCAGACAGTAGTCCTTGAGAAATTTGTAAGGCCTGTGCATTTCCAGGAGGTAGCATCCTTGCGTTTGGTAGATTCTGAGATGAGTTCAGGGATGTGTTTCCACTGTTTGTTGGCTTTGGGACTTCACTAGATGGCTGAGTTGAAACAGCTGCTGAGTTGTGGTGCATCTCAACTGCTGAAGTATTTGTAGGGACACCAGTAGCATTGGATTGACTGCTAGAGGCACAATTTACATGGATTGGTTTTGGTTGGACAACATCTTCCACTAAATATCCTTCTTTTGCCATCTACATAAACAAATAATTTCTAAATCAGAAAGAAAAAAAGACGTGGTTTTCAGAAAGTTCAATGTAAATTGATTTTGATTGCGACAGTGCATACCAGGGAACTATACTGAGCTGCAAGTAAGTCAGCAATATGCTGTCACAGGAAGATGTCAAAAGCATCAAGATAACAAGCAAATGCTCTCAAGTAAACAATAACAAAATGAGTAACGAAATGATACAAAGAAGCACAGTGTCGACTTGCTGCATATTGCAGACTCGGTGTGATGACAAACTTCGAGACCATTTCTTACACTAGGAACAAAGAAATGCAAATTTTCGCATATAGATAGTCAGAGACAAGAAATAAAGGAGAAAATACAAGGGAGAATAGGCCAGGGATTGACTCAACCAGCTAAAGATGTCCCAACATCATACTGGGAAAATTATGGCCGACACCAGGTCCACATGCACCTGCCCTGTCTTTAATCAAAAAATAGAAAACAACAGACCACATGTCCATCAACAGCAGACGTACATTCGGGTACAAGATTGCATAAAAGGGTTTTTTAACCTTAGAAGATTCTAATAAAGGAAATTCTAACATGTCCACATCACTGGATATATAGAATGCCAAAAAAAAGACAGTATGCTCCCATAGAAGACAAAAAATATCATTTGTTGAGATATAATATACACATAAAGGAGGGACTTACAGTATTGGGCAGTGTAGGAAGAAAATCCTCTGCTGCCAAGTAATCCGCATCTTCTATTTCTCCATAATGCATTGCTACAGTGCCATCTTTTGGCTTCTCTGACATGATCATTCTGTTTCGTGATTTAGGTACAACTGAAAAGCCATTTCCTGTGATATGAATTTCATATTACCAAGTTAATAAGGGACAACTGGCCGCAGATATGACAATTTAGCATCCAACATACCTTGGACTACGTGATCAGGCGGCAAAAAGTTCAAAACTCTAGTCTTGCAAATATTCATGTTTCCGCCAACTAGGGACATTGACAGTGGCATCTTACATGTTTCATCTTTGAAGTTATCATTGGAATCAGAGGAGAGATGATGCATCAGTTGTTGAGCTGAAAATGTGTTGGATTTTTTCATTGGTTGCTCATCAACTTTATTCTTTTTGCAATTAAGTTTACACCTAAGACAATAACAAATTAGATTTACAGTAGCTCATCAGTTATGCTCCTCTAACTCAATATAGGAATTTAAGTCATGATTGATGGAAGGAGTTAACATCTGGAACAGTGACAGATAACTTAAATCATGGACAAATGATGCTTCATCCCCAATATCAAGTGCTCTCCTAGTCTTACAATAATATTACATGATTACAAGATTCCATCTAAATCCTGTTTGCAAGATTACTAATATGTGTGAAAGATCTAAACACAACTCATAAAGAGCCCAATAATAATTTTTTTTAACGCCCAATTAGACACTCTCATCAAATGTCATACATAGATACTTGTCAATAACAGACCGTAACAGAACAACCTGAGACACTAATTTTGCAATAACTGCAACAATAATATTGTGAAAACATGTTCTCCTAATCTCTAAATCTTCTTGTGAGAAATACAGACATCACACGTTAGTTGCATCGATTGGAGTCTCCCTAAAAATCTTTTGTCCACTCTAACTAAATAAGAGTAATACCATATATAAGAATCATAAAGTTAAAAATAAAAACACTTTTAAAAGTATGTCTGACGAGGATACATATAGGTATTTTAAGAGTGATGAGTAAAATTGTGTAACCATAGGTTCATCTTCTACTATATAATTTCTCAAACGAACCACAAGTATATATGTATAGTGAGGTAGTTTGATCAACATAATACCTTACAGTAGCCAATTCAATCTTTGAGAACCTTTCAAGCATATTTTGATCACCCAAAGGTGGCGTCCCAACTGGAGGGCTGCTTGCATTAAGTGGGACACCCATATTACTAACACTAGCGGGAGAGCCGACTCCACTCATTACAGGGGTCTTAGGGAGGGAATTTGATCTCCGCTTCACAGTATTTTGTGCCTGGTGTTGCCGTTGCATGGAATCATTAGCACTGGAAGTCAAAGAAGTAGTGCCACCAACAGCATGGACCGAGGAGACAGCCTTTTCCTTTTGGGACGATCCAAGTGCAGCTGTTGCTGTAACAGCCCCAAAGTGGGGTCCAACAGATCCACTTGAAAATTCACCAGATTTTGATGACAAGGGTGACTGAGGTAGACCACCAGCAGAAACACGGGGACTTTGAACTAACTTTCTTTTTTGAAACTGGTCCTCCTTTCTAGAAAAATTTTCAAGAGACTGACCTAAATTATTCCAAGGAGTCTGAGGGAAACCGGACCTCATTTGAGGTAATCTTTGCTGTATCCGCGACTGCTGAGAGTCAATATGGTTCATTTCACCTTCCATAATGTGCATTTCAGTTTTACCTCGACCAATATCTGGCTTCTCCAATCTCTCTATCTCAACTGGCTCCTCTTTCAAGCCATATCTAATCCCTTGCTGCCCCACTGTAAATGGCATCACAGCAGCCTCCTGACTAAAGCTCCCTTCAAACATCTGCTGAGGATACTTTTGCATGCCAGTATTTGCATACTGAAGTCCTCTTCCAATTGCTTGCTGCTGTAATAGTGTGTTCTTCCAGTGTGAATCTGAACCTTGGAAACTGTCCATCTGTGGCCCTATATGCTGCTGTTGATTACCATCGAGACCTACTTGTGTGAGCCTAGCCCTTTTATTCAAGCTAGATAATGGAGACAGTTGCCCATCTTGATTTTCCCTCTTGCCATGAACGGAAGATACAGCAGTGCTCATATTGTCTGTATAGGAGCCTAACATGTCCTGCCCTATAGGAGAACTTCCTGGCACATTCAGAATTGGCCCTGACCCATGATCCTGCAAAATTCTAGAGTTCCCGGCCCCCATGTGGTATTTTGGGTGATGAGATACGAGAGGTGATGTGGAAATAGAGGTATCTGGCAGAAAGTTCTTGGGTCTCAAAGGAAGCACATTACTCGGGCCACCATTCTGCATAATAAGATTCGAACTTACAGCCTGCTGCATTAACGGTCCCGTCTCCCCCAACCTGGAGTTTGAACTTTCTGGCACTCCATCAATGCAAACCTTTTTTCCTTGGTTCTTACCATCTGATGTTGCAGTAGCTTCTGGAATCTGCCTTAATCGTTTTCTCTGCATTTGGCGCAGAGACAAATTTAGCTGCAGATAAAGTTCAACAGTGTTCAGTTCCAGTAAAGTGTCTAGCAGCCAAGGATGATTAAGATTACCAACTTGTTACCTTAGAGGAAACATGGTCGTCACAGAGTCTATCTAACTTCGGGGCTGGGTCCAGACAAAGCTGTGGCTCAAGGGCTTTCACTATACGGGATTCCACCTCCTAAATATTAAAGAAACCAACTATAAATGCTGCTGATTCCTCCTTTATATGGAAAAGAAGATCAAGTAGAACTTACCATTAAATCACCATATGTCCATGAATCATCCGACATTCGTGGAATATCTTTCACTGCATTCTCCAATGACATCCTAAGACGCACTTTGCTAACAACAGGAGAACTATTTGAAGAAGGAACGTCAACTCCAGGTTCAGATGTGCAGCCACAGTAATCACGCACCTGCAGGAACCCATCATTGCATGTAAGAAATCAAACCACACCTTTAGACATGTTTCAGGATTTGCAGTGCATCCAATGTCTTTTAAGAATAACAATGTAAAATGCCAAAGAATAAAAGTAGCTGATGACAAGTATCTTGTCAAACTGACTAAAGTAAGTCAGTCATCAAATGTAAGACATAGAAATGTACCTTTAAATGTGTTTCAGTTATTTGCCATCCATCAACCGGGAAGTGAAGTTGGTTAAAAGGTTTGAGGAAGAAGTGAAAAAAAAGTCACTGTAAGAAGAAGGTTGTGGGGTACAGAGCATATGCTGGAAAAGTAAAGCTAGCTATAATATTTCTACATTTAAAAATTCATACTTCATAGTGCAGTGTGATTAACAATGAACATGTATGAATTGACAAAAGGAATAGCAGAAGCATGACGTTAAAGCCATTTTGAGAAAAGAAAGTAAGAAGCCATTAGAATTAATCAAAAAGTAACAAATTCATTTTGTATGAGATTGTGTGACTTCAGGATAATGCCCCAACATTAGTAATAATTAGTTATGTAGTCAAGGACTAGATACATATAGATATGAGTTACTCACTGAAGTACTTTAGCAAAATGTCAGTCACTAAAGGTCATGAGTAGTAATTTAGCTAAAGAGCTGATGTGAGGATCTGTCAGACAGGTAGTAGAATCAATTTATTGTATCTTTTCTTGATATACATGTGAGTTGAGTCTGGGAATTCCACATGATTGTTAGATGAATGAAAAAACTCTCTGAGAGTGCTCCAATGGAGACTCTGATTTATCATTCTTCCTCCCCTTTCTTTCCCAACCTCAATTCTACCTCTCACTGCTGAAGGGCTGATTCTCAAATTTCTCCCTAATTTCTGATTCCATCTTTTCTATCTAAACTTTACTGCTAAATTTCTTGTTTGGGTGACTCATTCCTATTTTGATTGCAGTGGTTGATGTCCTTTTGAAATTCATGAACTAGAGCCAATCAGATCATGACCGATTTCGCTTGCATCATGCAACAGGCATGCACTCAAAACAGCTCCTGAATTCAGATGTGTGAGTGTGTGTGCACGTGTCTATATTCCATTGTAAATAATCTTTATGGGACTTGTAGCTAGGTAGAACCATGGTCATCAAAATCACAACCTTTGAGAGTCTTCATCACATTTACAAATGTAAATGCCTTTAGAATGCCAGAATTTGGGAGGCACTACAAATAACTTACCTCACACACAAGTGACCCATCAACATACTTGCACGGTATATCATCAAGGGCATCTCCAGGTAATCGACCAGACTCAATTGCCTTCAAATACATGAAATATACATAAATTAATGTATGTATATATAGCTGAATATTTCAACAAGAATAGAAACGTAAAAACTGAAGCACCATTGCAACTCAACCTCAACTAAGAGTAAGGAAAAATAACTAAAACTGTTTTGACCAGAAGAACTAGTTCTTTATTCATTTCTACATGTGCAATGAAACTGAGGTGCATTACTTGCAACCTTTTACATAAAAAAGTTTTAAGTTGATCTAATATTCTAAAAATCGGAAAAGTCCCAACAATAATTGACAAATACGAAGTTTTTATGAAGAGTAAAGTCTGCAGCCGCTTTATTTTGTAATATGAGATTTGCAAATAACGAACACTTAGTAATACTCACAGAGAATAGAGTCTCAGACGTCCTATCATACGGATGCAAGAACTTTGGAACCTCTTGAAGACTAGTATGGTTCCTGTGTTCATTCTAAACAAAAGGCATGAAATACATCAAATTAGTAGAATTCTTGCTAGCAAATAGTCATTGAGACGTCTTCAATTTATCATCTTTCATATATCTTTTAAGAAAAAAAGGTAAAGAGGATATAATGACAAACCTCCAAGAATTTTGCGATTGAGTATCCATCTTGGTAGAGGTTCAATATGAAGGACGCATCAGAATCTGACAAGCAGAAAGGGTTAAGAAAAGATTCAGGGCAAAAGGAAGATAGCATAACAGCAGAAACTGTAACATATGAAAACTTCTTCCAAAGATATTGACATACCAGATATTTGAGCAACATTCTCTTTATCCTCGGTGACACATGTCTATGTACAAAATAGCAAATAATCAAAAGCTAAATTATTAATATAAAAGGGAAGATTTATCTAACCCAGAGAGAGCAAGCTTTCGCTTTTCTCTTATATTATTTCTCATAACAAAGATTATATGTTCTACAAAGAGTCAAAGTGCTAGAAACAGGAATATAGAGCGCTTGGATACCGTAGGATGTGGGTTAGGGGAAAGGTAAGTATAAAAGTACGATAGTCAAACAATTAAATGTGATTTTACATTTGAAAGGAGTGGGAATTGGGATTTGGGTCTGGTTGTAGCACAACAAGTGTTATGTGAGACAGTAGCCCAAAAGACAGGACATCTCAAATCATGGTGCACCAATTGCTCATATTATCCCAAAGCACGCCCAATCAGAGTTTTTTCATGCCCAATCAATAGATTTAAGTCTTATACACACATAAATCTGACTTGAATAATCTTGCGCACTAAAATTCCTTACGTCCCCATCAGACTGATAGATCTACTAATAGTCCAAGACTCCCTCTCTCGTTGTGTGCCCACCTCCAATGACCTGATAGAATGACTCAATCCAACATATGGGAAATGGTTCTCCGAACCAATTCTTTGCCACTAGACCCTGAGCCCTTGCTCCAAGAGGTATCAAATGGATCATCTTGGCACACCATGGGGCCACCATACAACTCTGAGTTGGATAATTCTAATAGCAGAAATATGTCTTATAATAGTGATCAATCTAACCCATGTATTAGGATGCGGAATTAGGGCATCATACATTTAGGTCAGTACTAAAAGATAGAAAGGTGAACCCAGGCAGTGAAGGGACGGGCCAGAAACCCAGGACTGGGTAGACCACGCATAAACATTTTCCAAGTCAATCTTAATAGTTTATTTATCTTACGAATTCCTATATATCATTGAATACGTCTCGACAATTTTAGTAAAATAATTAACCAGCTAGGGTCTAGGCCAAGTTAGCAAGCTTTGTGCTATCATCCTCTGAAACTTTGACCGACAAAATACAAAGTTAAGAAATGACCACTTAAGTATCAAACCATAGCAGCTATAAACGTTAATTAACATAAAAAAGGACAAGAAATTCATTTAGTAATCGGACGTAATCGAAACAATAGAGGTTTGATCTCTTTGCCTTTTCTTTTCTTTTTTTTTTTGTGAAAAATGTTTACGATAATTTCCCTGCATCCACACAAGTAAAACAGAACGTTAATTGAACGAAGAATAAGAAAATTTACAGGGGTGTTGCGGGTAGATTCGGTAATAGGACGAATATCCTTGAGAGGCTGAACGTTGTCGTCTTCAACAATTGTAGAGTCGGATAATTGAGTTCTGCGGTGAAATCTGGTACCTCTCTTGGAGACTTTGAAAGAAATCCCCATGGCAGCACCTCCTTCAAATGGTTGTCCGGCGAAGGTTGTTCAAATTGGACATGACCAAAATCAGCAGATCAGAAGTACTAAAGCCCAACAAGAGAGAGAGAGAGAGAGTAAATGTATGTGTGCTGTGAGGAGGAGGAGGTAGCCGGAGGGAGAGGAGAGAGTTGCGAAGTGAAGCGGGTTTAAGAAAGAAATAAATAGATATAAATCCGGGATCGGACCAACACAGTTTTTAACAGAAAGAAAGAAAAAGAAAAAAAGAGGAAGAATGAAAGTTAAGAGAAAATAAATGTTTATAAAAATTTTCTCTTTATTTGAGAGTTTTTGAAGAGGAAAAAAACTTAACATATGGATGAAATATAAAAAAATTTATTAATAAGTTTAGAGGGTAAGATTGGTATTATAATTTTATTTTTAAAGTCTTAACTTTGTTTCTTTTTATTTTTTTTTTCAATTTTGGAGAAAAAAATTCAAAAAAGAAAAATTAGACATTTTTCCCTCTTTTTCTTTTCTTTTCTCTCATAAAAAAACTCTCAAACCCTTATTTTTTTCTCATTTGTTCTTTTCTTCCCCGACTAAAACTCCCAAACAGGCCGCAAAAGTCGTGGGACTTGAGTCGAGAGTTGGGATGGAAATGAAAAGAATGGACTTGGCAAAAAAAAGAAATGAAAAGAATGGAAACTTCGCTCGGTTTGCCCTCTCAGCTCTATGTGCTTGAATGTAATTCGTTTACACCCCTAAATAAACCTTTATATTGCACTTTGGTTGTTCATACTCAATTAAGGAAGGTCTTCTTTGGAAACGACGTTTTAATTCTAAAATATAGTTCCACAAAAAATTTATATACGAGGAAGTGATTTATTCTACAAAAGAATTATATTTATATTTTATTTAAAAAAAATGGAAATTAGTGACCTTCGATATGAAACTCACTTTCTCTCTCTACTCTCTTATATGAAATTAAATTATATGATTGCGGTCCTATTTTTTTATTCTAATTTTATATTTTGAAAATTTGTAATTATAATATTTTTATCATTGATTAAACATTTATTACAAATTTTATGAAAGAAAAATTATTAGTTGGACGTGTAATTCTCAATCATACATAAAATAATTATTATTTTTTTAACTTAAACTTCCAACAAAATCTTAGAAGCTCATAAATTATTTCTTTATTAAGGAATAAAAACTTTTAAACTCAATTAAATAAATTTGATACTGGACACGTTTTAACTTTAATTTACCTTAAATATAATGTGTGTGTGTGTACATATAGTATATTCTTATATAATATGTATTAATATACAATAACATATTATATATTAATAAAAAATTAACTAATGCAAATTATACGGTTTAAATCGTCATTAAACCAACTATATCCGAATTGATCTTAAGTTCATATATTACATTAAACAATTAAATCTAACCTAACAAATAAAAATTATATTTCTTATAGCCTGTACGAATAAATACAATTAATAAGTTTTAATCAATTCCCTAAAACCTCATCACTGGAAAAGAATCACGAAGTTTTTCACAGGTTAGAACTAGTAGAGTGAGTGTGGTTTGTCTTTGTGTGTGCATTTATCGTTGTCCTCATTGATGTTAAACAAATTCTATTTTACCTGTTGTGAAAATTCCAGTTTAAGTCGAGTAATCTCTCCAATTAGGTAGGTGTTAAGCGGTAACCTTGCCTCTCCTAACTCCAATTAATCCTGATTAACTCCAAGAAAATTCTCATCTAAACTCTAAATATCTCCAATTAATCCTGATTAACTCCGAGAAAATCCTCATCTAAACTCTAGATATCTCCAATTAATCCTCATTAACTCCGAGAAAATCCTCATCTAAACTCTAGATATCGTCTTACTATCTATATCCGCTTAACTTTATTTGCAAACATTAAGCAATTAACGTTTCTTAAAGAATAAATGAAACCACCCGATCCAATAGAATCATACTGCTAATAAATTCTCCGTCCTAGCCTGATTGAACAGTTTCACTTTTTTTTCACGCTAAAATAAAGGTTATAAATATTTTTTTTCTATAACTATTTTGTCTTTAAACGCTTAGGATATTTTGGGTGTTCAAAGCCAGAAAAGTAATGAAGAAGCTGTTTTAAAACGAGCGAGCACCAATAAAATTTATTATACCAAAACTCAATTGCATCGTCCTTTTGGAATGAAAAAACCACTTTTTGATACGTAGTATTTGTGAAGTGAATATTAGTCTTCTTATATTTTAATTCAATTCACAACAAAATTCTATTCTATTGATTGATAGTACCCAATTTTAATGGCTTATCAGTTTCGCGAGCGTAACCATGAGTATGAACTTGCATTCTTACCCAATTGCAGTCTATGAACTTGCATGTTTTATAATAGGTTGTAAATGAAATTTAAATTATCCCTACATTGAATACCTTGCAATAATATAATTAATGTATAGTAACTAGATCTAAAGCTAGAAAAAAACTTACCTAAATAAAACAGCTTTGTTCAACGAGGATAAAGGATATAACAATAACAGACTTACAGTATCAAACATCAGAAGTGACCATTGAATTTACTAACCTTGCTCATTACCGCTGCTACGAATCAGTTTCTACGTTTGGCTCAGGGACATACCCTAGCCATTCGAGGGCGTCACATACCATTATGTTCACATAATCCTTATCGTTATTAAAGAAAAAAAAAAGTTTCTACAGATTTAAGAGCTTAAACTTCATCTTTTTGGCTTTCAAATCAGTATGTTTCGTTTGTCTAGATATCAGGGAGATATTACAAAGAGGCCTCTAACATTTAACTCAGCTACCATTTCACAGAACTAAAAAATCATACAAAGTTAATACGTACATTACTGAATCAAATTTAATCTTTTCAAATGTAAGTCAATAGACGAGTTCCTCCTGAAGCTCCTCCATTTTGCATATTGTGTACTCTCTTTCATACAATAAGAATTCCTGGATGACATCAATTTAACATCGTCAGATCTAGTTATTGCAGTCATAATGGACTAGAACATAAAATAGCTCTACAAGCATATAGGAATTCAAAAAACTTAAAATTCCATTTCCCAAAAATTGGAGTATGAACACTACCTTTCAGTGATATATTTGAGTACAAGTCCCAAAACAGTTCTGGCTATAATATCACCAAAATGTATCTTTCAAGAAGTTTATCAGATATTGCCCAAAGAGTTTCACATAATTAGAAGTTTAGAAACTAAACGCAGGTACAGAAGTTTGTAGCCTACTGGTACAAGTGTACAACACCTCACTTATCTGAGCCTGAGGGTTTGCTTTCGGGTCACCAATGTGAAGTATGGGAGCATATAGCAAACCTCTTGATTACGGAAGGAAAGAAAAAAATGTGTAATACTAAAAGACCCTAAGGTTTGACTACTACTGTCTAGCACTAAATATTAGTCATCTGTTCTTGGCAGTGAAAAATTAATTTTCCTTCAAAAAGTAATCTTTATGCTTTACGCCTTTACCTGTAGTTGATGCTGACTAAATAAATGCAGAAACCCAGTTTCAAGACATCCCACAAGTTCAATGAACTCATCGTGTCCTTCAAGTAGATCGCCAGATTCCATGAGTGAAACAGAGACCTACCAACATGGGAAAAACACTCTTATATGCCAAAACACTTTCCTTGTGGAACTTCTACCCGGAAGAGCAAGAAAAATGTCAAAATAGATACAAATAACGGAAGGGTTGTACAAAATGAAAGATTGAACCATAGCAATTTACTGCTCTGGAAAGATCTTGTTACCTGCATACACCGAAGAATGAGTTCAGGAATGCAACACCTACGACATAAGCCCCGGACAATGTATGTTGCTGGATCCTCCAATGAACCGACATTGTTTGAATACCAGGCATCTAATCTGGAAATCTCCATTGTTACTCCAGCTTGAAAACGAGCGAGCTCACCTTCAAACATCAGATATAAGTTAAAATTTAATATCTGATATAGAAAACGGTACCATCACGTACTTTAATCGATAATAGGTGAGTGAGATATGCCAGTCTCTATGTTAGAGTAAGACAAACAATGCCCTCAACCCAATTTTACTAGCACCCTGCAAGTCCTTCAACCCAAGAGTTAAGAGAAGCTATGAAGCATCCCACTAACAACAAGAGCCCCAAAAAACTAATTTGAGTAATACAAGTGCATAAAATTTTACTTCAGATTTGACTGATCGAGTCTTCTTTTGTAAAAATGTAAATGAGTACTAAGAATTGTAACCGTGTGGCAGCCTCATTTTCCTTTCTTATTTGTTTTCCTTTTTAGCGTGGGAGGGGGAAGGGGTGTGTGTGTTTTTTTTTTTTTTTTTTTTTTTTTTTTTTTTTTTTTGGGTTGGGGGTGGGTGGATTTGCAGCATATCTTCTCAACTACCTTTGAAACCGGATGCAATAACAGCAGCAAGAACACCACCATCATTGGGTTCATGCAGCCCAAGACCATCGCCTTCTACTGCCAAGCAGCGAAGTACAACCTCTATGCAATAATTGTCCGTTGCTGAGATAGAAACATTCACCTGTCCATTGAAACACATATCAGTAACAAGCAAAGGCAACATACATAGATGGGTTGCAGAAGGGATGAAGGAAACCAAAAGTTGGAAGAGGTTTATATAATCAAGAACTGCTGAGGGGTAATTATTCTGTTCTGCAGATTATAGTAAATTTTTGACACCCACAATCAACATTAATGCAATTCGCTGTTCTATTTGATTTGCAAGTAGCAAAAAATATAAGGATCAAAGGGAACTACCATTAATTGGCGATTTAGCACAACGTCCTCACTCACGGAAGAGTAAAGGGCACTCATTAGTGTAGTGCACAAGGTAGCATCCGGAGACATGCATTCACCAGAAGGCAGACAAAGTATTGCAGTGGCATGCAATTCGAGGTATACAGGTTCTGTTGATTCATATATATGATCTTCAGCAAAAACCAACCAAGGATTTTCTTTTCCTAACAAACGAATTGAGTTGATTAAGTCTAAGAGAGATTAGACAAAGAGACTAAGATGTAACTTCTACTATGAAACTTTCTTTAAAAAAAGAAAGGATTGAGCACATCAATCCTAATACAGAAGTTTCTGAGAATGCAACACATACAGATGAAGCAACTCACTTTGTAGTAGTGGCAATGACAAATTCAGTGTTTCCCTGGCTGCTGCAATGGCACTTTCTTTCTCCTCATTTGACAGCTCAGTAGAGGAAACTTCTGCATTCTCCAAGTCAATTTTTAGCCACTTGCGATAAGTTGCATCACAAGAGTAGTATTTGCTCTGATCATAATACCAGAATTCATGAGAACACTATTTCAGGAAAAATAATAAGTGGCACAGAAGTTCATCAGCATACCCAATCATTGAACTCCTTCATATTTTCAGAAAAATCATGATCCTCAGATAAATCTGTTAGGTGATTTAAAGGCTCAGCAAGTAACCTCAGCAAAGTGTGGGCACCAAGTGGCATTGCCGGCACCCTCCACATAGATATAAGAGCAAACTCTCTGAATAGCATATTGCTATAGACAACAAAAGGTCATTAGGGAAATTAGACAAGCATGCAAACAAGAGGACCACCACCCTCATAATATAAATATAATTATCCAACCAAGAAAAATAAAATAACATAAATAATCAAGGAAAGGGATTATGAGGTTTAGGCAAGAACATCCACACACCTTTGAATCATACATCACACTTACAGGTTTAGGAGAAGGAATTAAAGGGAAAGAGAACTACACCAGAAGGCCACAAAGGCCTAACACTCGATCCAATATTCAACCCCATATTTAACAAAGGTCTGTCGTCACTTTCTGTAAACCTATACCCTAATTCTGATGTCATAAGAAACCTAACTAAACTACACTGCAATACTTTCCCCAGGAAATACATAAACCTTCTGAAGCTCAGAAAATTCACTCACTGTCACGAAAAGAGATGTACCAGAAAAGGGTATGGTCATTTTAAAAAGTAATAGCTTTATTTTAAGACTACTACCTGTGCGTCAATGCTCGAAAAAGAAGTTTGGTACGAACAGTTGTGGCAACAATGATCGTGGATGGAGGTGTAAAGCAGAGCCACTGAATTACCATAGCTTTCTGTTGACTTTGTAACCGATGCTGCTCTGCTACATCAGATGACTTCTCATATTTTCCAACTTTTTGTTCTCTTGATCTTAAGAGAACCCTGTTCAAGACAATAATAAAATTATGTTTCAGAAATAGCAGTGCAGGATGCAAGTCTGTCTCAACATTATAAAGGAAACTGCAGAATAGAAAAAACCTCTCAATAATTTCAACAAAGCTGCCTTTTGCTTCATCTTCAGCAGCAAACGGCAAGTATTCTATAGCTGAAAGGAAAATTTTATATTTGACATGCACACTGTTGCAGGTGAAAGAAAAACAACATAAGAAACAAAATGATAAAAATAAAAGTGTTAGGAAACCAAAAACACCTCATCATGCATATAATGAGATAAATTAGTAACAATTGTAATTTTACCACAAGAACGCAATGGTACTTCCATTCAAGCAAGGTACAAATCCAATGCATTTCACCAGTAGCGCATATGCCCATCACCAAGTTTCTAAAACACTTAACTTATTTTGTCCATAGATAATAATAGAATAAGCTAAAAATTCAATGTAGTTTACAACCATGCAAGGTCTCAGTAGTTCATTTTTCCCAATTCTATTAAGCAGGTATTCCTATGCCTGAAGGATTTTTAGCCGTATCCTCTAATTAAAAACTAGTTCGATAAAGGTTACATACTGGTAGTGGAGGCTGTCTTGCAAATTCTGAAACTTCTAGTTAGGTTTTTCTTGTCTCGAGATTGGGAAAAAAGCAGTCCTTCCATCTTCGACATTTCTTAAGCATGTATCCAACAATTTCCATTGAATCCTCCAAGTTCAACCAACAAGACATCTGAATCTCTCCCCTACCCAATTTACTTTGAATTGTATTAGTTTTCTAGTTCATTATTGTTGTAATACATCTAAAGTTGAGATGATGATAGGAAGTTATAACATATGTTATTCTAAACATGGTCCTTTTTTTTTATGTAACACAAGTACCATAGCGTTACAATAAGATAATATTTAGGAAATGTAAACGAACATATCACTACCACAATTCATCATAATTCTCTAGGAATTGGCATATCCATGCGAAGGTATCTGAACGCATCAATATAAGTGGTTCTTAATGCACAAAAAACATGAGTTACTTGAAACACAAATCTTTATTGAACTACCCTCCCTGTCTGATGGAATGACTGGTATCTTGATTCATGGTCATATGGCATGGGGAGGCTTCAAAGTGGAATAGTCTCAATAGAAGCCTAGAACACTCAAATTATAAAAGAAAAAGTTAAATTGGAATCTTTTTATAATATGTTCACCAACTTTCCAACCAAACATGTAATATTAGAGGTTGTTGTAAAATTGACTAAATTATACGAAAGGATGAAAAGATCATGGAGAGGAAAATGACAGATTGCTTTGAGAAAAAACCTTCCATTAAGCCTCAGCTCCATCATATGCACAAAGAGATCAATGCAACGATGTCGTGCAAGCTGAGAAGCATATATCCCCACCAAATCCTCATGTTGCTTTGTAAATAAGAACATTGCATACCTGAAATTTCAATTTCAAAACCCTTGTGAATTATTTTTAAATGGTGAGCAAGTAATTGTCAATCAGTTACAATCTGTTTCATCTAAAGGGTCGCTCTCTCATACCACTTAAGAACTTCTCAGATTAATACAACTGAAAATCCACTGCTCGAGGACCATAAATTTAAACATTTATTTCATATGTTACACTTTCCCCAATTAAAATAATATGCATGAATATATAACTAAATTATGCACTGCTAGATAAATTAAACCATGGGTTCATTTCTGAAAGATGGTCTTCTGTATGTATTGTATTTCGAGGATCACAAAGACAATGATCTATAATGGAAATAAAAATAATCACTTACATGTGAATAATAAGATCACCAAGTGTCATTATCTTCTCTTTGAAGGTATCCTTCATCTCTTCTGCAAGCAAATGTCTAAGCACAAGCACTAAATGTGCACCGAACCGAATCATTTCTGGATCACCGTGAGGCCTGAGAAGAACAATGTAGACTGAGCATAAAGACAGGTATTCCCAATATCCAAGTGATTCTTTGAAACTAGAATTGGCATGCCAAAGTTGGTCGTCACATAGAAGTATTCTCGCATTTTGAGACAAATAGAATTTTCTCTACGGCACAACAGAATTAATAATGCCTCTGAGAAAAAGTTCATTTTATATATGACACATAAGAATTCATTGAATTCCACTATCAGAGAACTAGCAGAAACAGTGTTTATAAAGGCACTAGGCAGCCTTCCAGCTCCTAGGCCTTCTAACTGGAGTTTTAGTGGTTTTCTAGTGTCTGCTAGGGATAGTCAATCTATTCTAATTTCGTACATAGATAATCAATTACAGGTTTTTTCCTCTATTTCATCAATTATAATGAGTATTTCAATCACAATCGCTGATTCAGATTACAAAAGGAAAAACATGAAATGAGAATTTCATAAGTCTTAAAATTACGACTCCATTTTTTAAAATAAAAATACACACTTATGCCTTCAGTTAATCAGCAGAAGAGACCAGCTACCTAGATTACCCTCGCAAAGATCTCCTATCTACTGGTATGTTGCACACTATTCCCACCTCTTTCTTTGTGATGACTGAGTACTAAAGGGATCAACAGAATATAGGGTTGCTCATTTATTATAGTGTCAGACTTATGGTATTCATTTGACCAAGTTGCAGTTAATACACTGAAAAGTTGAGGTTAAGATAATTTCATTAGTTTGTGATGGATGAAGTAGTGTTGCTGAAAAAGAACCTAATTTGGAGACAAATTGGGGTGCTGCCAGAGTCTGAAGTAATTTGCATCACTTTATCGTTGTTTTATTATCTTATTTAACTAAGTGACTAAATTATTTCATCCCTTTTCCATATGCTCTGGAATATATTATAGTACACAAAATGATATGAGAAAAATTAAATGTTAATTTTTATTATAGAAAACTGGATAAAGTGTTTGTGCTCGAAAAGAGTCTTTTAAATGAGATATTGATTACATGTTTGCAATATAAAATATATCCACATTGTTTGATAAAATCTTTTTTGACATGTGGACTCTCATACTTCTGACTCCTGGGACTGTAAATAGAATCTATTTTACATGTGGAGTTTGTGGACTATGGACAACAGGCATAAAACAGCACAGCTGCAAAAACTAAAACGCCAGATCTAATTAACAGACTGATATGGAATAATTTATACGGGTGAAAATTTCACATATATTAATATTATATATGTGTGTGCACATATATACATACATAACTATATATATGTCTATATATGTCCTATATATGTGTGTGTGTGTCTAGGGGAAAGTGAAGCAGCAAACCCAAACATTATGTTGATGACAATAAAAACGGCATATCATGACCCAATAAGCCCAGTCCCATTTCTCTCGTACTTGTCAACACGTTCTCTGTTTTCTGTTCATGTTCTCTAACTTTTCAATGAGAAGAAATCGATTAGCTAACATCCAAGATTCCAATCAGCTATTCATCAATAATTCCACATGTCTATCTTTTCCTCCAATTTTTTAGGTCCTTCCGATTTAGATTCTGACTTCATATGAAAAACTAAAACAGTGGCAGCAGCGATCGGAATTGCTGATTCACAGCACATGGAGGTTAAAGTCATATTTATGGGCGTCGGAAGCGACTTCATTCATGATTTGGACTGGCTGCAACTAAGGTCACAATTTGGTCAGAGTTCCTGATGTTGGTCACAGGCAGTGATGGAGGTGGCAACGGGGGTCAGTTGTTGGAGACAGCAATGGAGGTCGGAGATGACCCAAGGTTGTGTACAGTGTGACTACTGATTTTTCTTTTTTGTTTTTCTTTATCACTTGTATCAAAACGACATCAATTTGATCTTATCAATACCTAGTGTTAAGTGTTGCAGCAACACATTCACTTCCCCCCAAGAGACAGACATATGTACAACACACAAACACGCCTAGCACATAACCTAGGCCACCCTAAATCGCCTTGCAACAGCTTTTTTGCAGATTTGCCTAGATTACCAAGCTGTGTGTATATGGAGAGGTTTGTCAAAATGTATATCGAATTACATAATTGCTCAATAAAAATAATATAATAGTCTAGAATCCAGAAAACACCTCTTACAGAGTAACAATTAACGAGAATTACCTGAAACTATGATCATCTTCAGAAGGTGATATCCATGACCATATAAGGTCCAGAAGATGTGGTATATCTCCCAATATAAGATTCATCTGTTCAGCAGAGTTGGGTCAGGGAAACCAGTCAATAAAAAGGAAACATGTTCAGAAGGGGGAAAAGACATTCTCATGTATCCACACAGAAAACAGAAAAGCAAACAAAGCAAAAAAGGGAAGGAAAAAAAACACTAACATAGCAAAAGCATAAACAAATAATATGACAATAACAAAGCAAAACACTGCTCTCAGTATATCAGCATATTTATGAAATATCCTTGCATAGAAAAAGAAAAAAAAATTAACATTTTTGGAATTAAAGTACCAGGATTTAAAAAAAAAAATTAATGCTAGCATAAAATAAGTATATGAAGGGAAAGGAAAAAAGGGAAAAGAAAGAAGATCTTGGAGTACCCTCCTCCCTGCAAGAATCCCTTCACTTTAACTGAATAACCCGATTTACCTATTTTTAATCTTTTGAGTAGACATATTTGGGAACCTTGATCAGTTCAAGTTATTACTAGTAGTCTGACTTTTCACCTCACAATATAAAAAGTTATGCAAATCATGCAGGATAGTATTTTGTACTGTGTACAAGGACTTTTCTTTCCTCAAAAGTTTTCACGCGAAACAGTTTCTCGGAGGGCTCAGCTTGATCAAAGTGAAGGCAGTATTTCACTCCATATATCACAAAATTTACGAATAGGTGCTACTGCTAACAATACACACTCTGAAGGCTTTCTTGTGTATTTTGTGTAAATTATAACTCCGATCTAGATTACCATATGAATCACTACATGCAATTAATATTTAAGTGAAATACAAAACGAGCATGGCGGTCAACACTTCATAATAGACAAGATATGGGGTTCAAGAGACCTATAACAAGAATTGACTAAATCTTCACAGCGTAGAACTGATTTAGAATTGTAAGACTGATTAATAGTTTCTACTTCCTTCATTAGACCCTATGCTAAGGTCCTCCGATCACGATCAAGATAATTCATCCATGTTTTCTCAAATTGAAAATACATCCTCTATCTATATATGAAGCCAATTACAATATTGAGAAACAGCATTAAGAAACAAATATCAAAAAATTTCCATATAACAATTTTTCTATTACCTCAATTTGCCGTTGCTGTTCTTTGCATCCTCGAGTAACAGCTTCATGCACAGTATCACTATAATTTGCACCAATAAAAAGTAAATTGCTAGTGCAGAAACATCAATTGAAACTCAATAGTGCACCAAGAGTCTTAGACTTCTAATCTACCTAGAATGGAGTTTCTGCAAAAGCGCTGGAAGACTTCGAGGTTGCTGGTTCAGGACCTGAAGTGGCCAATATTCGGGTCCAATAGTCAGCTGAGAAATGCCAACTCCTTCTCCAGGAATTTTCTCAATTGCATCTTCAAAACTTTTAAATTGGGTTATTCCACCTGGTTGGAGGCGTGCTAATTGCATGTCAACCTGAACATAAAACCAGGACTTGGCCATTGCCCAGCAGGCAGACTGCGAATAGAAGAATAATAGCCTTAAACAATATACACATCAACGTAATCCATAAGGAATCGTGAAAAATCAACAGTTAATTAACTTAGATGACTGCAGAAATTAAAAGATGAACAAATATGATGACCAAACTTGAATATAATAATCATATCTATCAATAGAAAACGTCTTGCACACCAAACAGTTAACCTTTAACATCTTCTCTAAAACCTCAATTCGTACTGAAGGTTGAAACATTAGATTATACAAGGGAAGATAGAAACTTTACAGGTTCACTTTGGGAGTAAGAAAGGACAAGTTTCTAATCGCAGACTACAAAAAACCTGCCTATAATGGTGGCGGTTCAACCTAATTACGTTTGTGATGATTTTGGGTGTTCTATTAGATTGATATCTTAATGTCCTAAAAGAATGTCAGCATCTAATGATTTGATATGGTTTGATGGTAAAATTGCAACGGAACAGGTACAAGATTGTTGAACCTCCTTACTGGGGGAATATCTTTTATAAAATTGATGCCACCAAAGGTAAAAGTGATAACCACCATGTATATGCATTGCATATTTGTATTGCATGAAAAAAAAGTAGAACACTGCGCTAAATTATCATTTTCTAAACAACAACCCCACCACCCCCAAAAAAACTTATTCATCAAGTGTATAGCATGCTATAAGTTGACAATGTTCTTTTCCCAAAAGTACTTTCTGATTTATAAAAACAGTGTGTTTTGAAGTCTTCAATAATTACATAAATCAATCTTATATAGCTACACTTTGTTCAATTTCTTACAAGAATATATTCGGTGTTCAGTAGTTACTGTCACAGAAAATTTACCTAGATTTTTGAAGAAAAATGACTTAGATATTTTAACCACCATGTGAAACACACAAAAAAAATTTCAAATTGTTACCGTGTATAACACACACATCATATTTACTTTTCATTACTAAAAATAGCAATTTAAATATAAACTACACTCAATTTTCAATCAAATGAAAAACCCAAATCAACTAGATACAAAGTACCAACTCACAATGAAACCACACATCGTAAATTTTATCTCCTCTTCAAGCAAGATCACTTTATTTGTACAACATATAACATTAATTTTACAATCTTTTTCTGTTTGTCAAAATTTCATTTATGCAACAATCATTTCATGTGTAATTGCCATTCTAATGTATATTGAAATTCATCCTATAGTAACTGGCTAACTTCATAGCTTGACATAAATTTTGTTCCAAAAATGTTACTAATTGCGATGATTACCACTTTAATTCACAGTAAGCATAATAGAGGAGTAAGAAGTTTACTCTTCACATATATATGATCAGTTTAAGTGAAAAAAATAAACTAATAATTATTTAACCAGGGTTCAATGTTTTCCATTATCCAAGGAGAAAAAATTTACCTCCCAGTCTGTGCAAATAGGGAGAATACGCTTCAGGTTACTACACTGGGAAGCATATATTGCCGTTTCATACTTCCCACCACCTTCCTCTGCAATTTTCTTCAATTGATAAGAACAAAAGAATAACTCCATCAGCTTCATCAAGACAAAACCATCCTAATTCATCCACTAAATAGACATCATATGAAGATTGCAGCCCTAGACTTGCTAAGATAAGAATGTCTGCAATCAACAGATTATATACATACATACACTAAACACAAATATATGATGCATGAAATCTGAGTTCTGAACTATGAGTACAGGAAAGATGAGAAAGGCTGCAATGAAGCCAGCACACATAGATCATATGAGATAAATGATGGCATGATATAAAAAGAAATACATAAATATGATGGGCAATAAGGAAAATCTAAAATGTCCATGAGTTTCTCTTCTCCTACCTCTGATGCAAAATAGGAAGCCCACTTCCAAAGACGCAATTGATGACCGATTCCAGTTTCCAGCTCAACAGCTTGCAGGCTTCTGTTATTGCCATTTTTATTAAGGGATTCAATGGAAGGAAATTGATCCATTCCTCCAAAGGCACATAACATTGATGTCCTCCATGGCTGTCAGACAATGTAAAACAAGATGAAAAAAAGGTAAAACTGCATTTTGTAAAAAGTATCTGTGAGAACCCAAAAATTTTAAATGGGTTTTGCTATATGATTAATATATTTTGTGATTTATTTATTTTATGCATGAAGGTTTAATTTCTCTTTCTGGTATGAATTTATTTTTTTAAAAATGAAAGTTCAATGGCAATGTGATGTCCAAAAAGGTTTTAAATGTATTTTAAGCACAAGTATTTAAAAGATTATTTTATTCAGGTGTATGTGTATGTTTTCACGCAGGAAGAAGCACACGAAGTGTGAACGAATATAAGCTACAGTACCCGTTTTTTTTTTAAAACCAAAGATTGCTGGGAGACAAGAGTAATTAATGTTTATCACCTCCAACAGTACACTAGAGTGAGCTATGATAGATGACCGACTGACGTTACAGCTGTTGCGTCCACCCTTTCTCACCAATCACTTCTTTCTAAAGCTTGTTATTTCCTTTCACAGTCATCGGCTGAAAGCTAACTCCAAATCATCCAACGACTCTTGTTGCTCGGCAAATGAGCTATATATATCCTTGGAGTACAATCCTAGCCCCACTTTCATAAATTTCTATACAAGTATACCACCAAATCCAGGGTCACTTTCAAAGTAACTGCCTTTTTGGGAGAACAACTCAAGCTCTTAACTTCTTCTTTGCGGTCAAGAAGGTAAGAGCATTACATTAAAGTCTTGCTCTGTTTCTTACACTTTTGTTCTGCTATGCATGCCACTTTTAATACCTTATTCTTTCATTTCCAAAAGTGTGATTTAATGCATGCTTATAACACCTGGAGTTAATGCCTTTTTATTTTAAAAGTTATCCAATATGAGTGTAAGAATGTTGACAACCACCTGGTAGACAAACCTTTAATTACCAAACAATTCTTTTTGTCAGTAGTTACAACACCATGCTTGAGTATCCTTCAACCTGAGTTTTGAACACTAAACCGTGTCTAGGAGGGCTTGCAGACCATAGGAAATGTTATGTATCACTGAGAGGATGATGAGATTTGACCTAAGCATGGTTATGGTTAAGAACGTCACCATGGAGGAGTGAGGAAGACACCACTGTATCTGAGACAAGTCCTCACTTAGTCTCCAACGGATTGGAGTTAGTCTCTGACCCTATAAAATAGTCCCTAGGAGATTCTATGTTAGTTTCCGATGAAGGAAAATTTGCTAGTCTCTGACGAGAAAATCCTTAGTCTCTGATGAAGGAAGTTTAAATTAGTCTGATGACGTTATCATTAATCTCCGACTGGCTAAGTTTAGTCCCTGATAATGTCATCTGTAGTCTCCGATGAACAAATTCATTAGTCTCCGATGGCTAAAGATATTAGTCCCCGAGGAGTTTGACGATAGCCAACTGAGTTCGGCGCTGATCAAGTTGTCACCCGACGAGTTTGGCACTGAACAAATTATCCACTAATGAAGTTCAGTGATGACTTATGGAGTTTGGCGTTGAACAACTAGCCACCGACGAGTTTGGCAGTGAACAAATTATCCCCTGATAGGTAAGTCATCCCCTGACGGGCGAGACATCCCCTGACGGGTAATCTACCCACCGATGACCAGTCATCCCCTGACGGGTAATTATCCCTGATGATTTATTATTTACTGATGACTAAGTATCCACTGATGGGTAGATTATCTTCCGATGGTCATTCTTAAACCCTGACGACCACTGTTATGCTTCAATGTTTATCCCCTGATGCGCAGTTTGTCTTTGAAACTATAAAACATTATTTTCTTAAATTATTTTATGATGTTAACCTTAACGGTTTTTATGTCAGATTTGAAACATTGAAAATTTAAGGACATCACATGCATTTTCTTTCATATTTTTTAACCAAGGTATTAAATTTATCTTGTGATATGCATATTTTACAGAATCTTTCACTCACGAGTAAATTGAATTTGATTTTGTGCAAAGGACCGAGGCAAGTATATACATTCAATCTGATGCTTATTTCAATTTAACGCAGTATCATTTGATTCGATATGCGTGCAAGGCTTGATTCATATGTTTCAATTGCTTTTATGATGAGAATGCTATGCTATAAATTTCGCTAGCATGATATGATGGAAAGTGCATGGATATAACTAAACTTTGATGTTTAAATTATTCTTTAATGATATATCCGTGCAACAAATGAGAATGATATGCCCCTTAATTAGGATATGCCACATGGTTGGCAAGAGAAAAGAAAATGTGCTGATTTGTTCTGTCACCGGACCTAGAGGAATTTTAAGTGACTACGTACGTTCACACAAGGAGGGATCATGCGGTCACAGTTAGGCTAACTGTATACCGTATGGTTAGCAGATCCAACGGGTTTAGCCCCCGATGAATGTTTTGAGAAAGATGTACACGGGTGAATACCTGTTTTTCTTTAAGGAAGATCACACGTTGCTTATCATCAGTGATCCTCAAAGTTCTTCAAAGATTTCCGAGGCATTAGTATTGTTCCACTGAGCCTCTCAATAAAATTGAATCCCTAGTAACATTTCAGTTTTGTTTCCTCAATTTGTTTATATACTTGTTGGTCGTAAATCGCTCATTCATGCAGGGCAGGTACAAAGGTTGAACCCTCTGATAAAGGGAAAGTAAAGATGATTGGCTACTAAGTTGTCGACCCCCCCTTGTTTTTTGGGTGGTCACTATAGAAGGAAAGAAGGAAGATATTTTGATGTTGTAATGTTATGAACTATAATATAGAGATAGAATAGCTTCCACTGAGAATGTAACATTTAGGGTTGTAATAACTCTCTACTATCTTCTTTAATTAGTATTTATTCTTTGAGTGGATGTGATGTTATCTTTTCTTTCTCTTGATGAACCCCTGGTCCGATAAGGGATTTTTGGGTCATCACAGTATTGCATACCTGTCCAGCAGATCGGCAAAGATTGCATGCCTCCTCCAGTCTTCCGGCCCGTAACAGAGTCCAGACATCTTCCAGAAGTGATTCATCCTGTTTCTGTTGACAAAAACAATCATGCAACAGAAATTACTCCATTCAAGTTCAGCTGTAGAATGCAATCTCATCAGAAAATCAAAGGATTTCAGAAACATTAGTTGACAGGACATATCAAGTAAACCAAACAACCAAGCAGAACTCCTTACACTGCTTTCACTTTAGGTCAAGCCTGTCATCATTAAAGACCTATCATGGTGCAGCCAAAAAAAAAAAATTTAACACATCCTATGTCAAGGGATTACGAACTCATGTTTTTTTATCATGAATTGTTCAGCAAAATGTATATCTTATGCTCGACGAGCCAATAAATAACCAACGTCTCTTCAGTTGAGCTGTTGAGGTTTTGGTATAAAGGGCGATGCAGTACAGTGGAAGAGAAGAGAAGTGACTAGATTTAGGTTCCATGTTTACACTAAGCTATCTTCTTGTTTGCCTGTTGTGCAACTTTTGTTCTTATTGGAACCAAATTGTGACAGTCTCAAGATGAATAAGATGATGATCTTGTAGGACTCAGGTCACTATTCAAAGATAACTAAACCCTGTTCTACGAGGGAAACAACCAAAATAGTTGAAGACAATACACTACACTGATGGACATGGGCACAGCTACTAAATAATCTTCAGATAAAACTATTATACTAATTTTTATGAAGCTTCTGGGTGTAATTTTCAATTTCTACAAATTCTAAAGTAGTCAGAAGAATTCAGGTCACATTTTCCAAAATTACTGAGCTCAAGCAAAAGTGGTTGCATCTCATTTAGAACGTAATAATGTATCTAAATGTGTTCAAAGCAACCATGATTTAGGAATTACTTTATCATCAAGTAGTTGTTGAGCATGTTCACGTGTTGGAGCATCAAAATCCAGGTAATGAACAATTGCTGGATTTGAGGCACCTTTCTTTAGAAACCGTTGAGTATGGTGCCAAATTCCAGAGCTAGGCAGATGAGTACCAACATGAGACCCTCGAACCTGCAAAATAAAAGTAAAAATGATTTTAAAAGGAAAAAATGGTGGTTACAAATTAGATGTTATATTATGAAGACTAAAAGATTATTATTAAATGGCAAAATGAAGCTTTTATCAGATTCAAGTCGTGTCTTATTGGGTTTAACTAGCCCGTGTTCAATTGTTAAAGCTCCATATGTATTTACAAACACAGATGTAGAAGGCACACTAATATACAAAGGATTTAGAATATAAACAAAATTGCCCAGTAACATCACTCCATGCGTAAATTCATGTCCAATTGGGTATAAGCGGCTCATATTCAAGATCTTACTGGAAAACAATACTACATGTTTATATTGGGAGAAATAATGCATGTGGAATGTTGCACATGTACGATTTGTCTGCTTAACAACATATAGCAGCATACCTTAATCGTAGCTGGTAATAAGGAGAATGAACATTATGGTTATATATCATGTCTTAAGGTATGAGCTAAAAGTTTTAGTTTTGGGTGGTGGTGGTGGTGTTTGGGGGTGGGGGGTGGGGATGAGGGAGGAAGTGGAACGCATAAAAACACAACTTGAAAAATCTAAGCAAAGGATGGTCAAATAAACAGGCAAATAAGTGGGAGAGGGAAGCATGAGGTACACCTCTGTAAACAATAAAAAGCAATAAATCATTAGACATGTCCTGGTCCAAGAATAGCATATATTAGGGTACAAATAAAAAGGTGGGAAAGCCATTGCTCCTCACCTCGTTATCTAGATCAAGGGCTTTGGAAGCTAATCCTTCAAGCCACTGAACAACTCGAAGGCAATGTTGTGCGGTATGATCTTCAGCAACAAATTGACAAGCCTCCAAATGTGACGTTGTTGGGAACTGCCATAAACATTTGTTTAGAGCTGCATACTGTATTTTTCTTAGACTGTGTAATAACATATATAAATTTGAAAGCAACAAGCTGTATGAAGAAAAAGTTACAAGAAACGGCCTAGAAAAGACATATCACCATGACTAGATCTTCTGGAAGTACTTCTCCTGCAAGATGCAACAAGATCAACATAATGGTCAGAAATTCCTCAGGGTCGAACTCAAAGTAAACTAAAACAAGACTAAACAATAAAATCATATGTAACAAAATGGTGAAATAAAAGTTAAAGACCATGTAATTTCAAGAAAAATGGAGAAATTTTGTGAGAGAAAGAATCAACCCCTCAATTCCTTTGAGATCTGAGAGGAAATCTCCTCTAAAAAAGATACCATAGTAGAAGCCAAGGCAAAGCTAAAAAAACAAAAGGCAGTAAAGAGTATCTATCAGTAATGATTTGACAATTATTACTGCAGATTATAAACACTTGAAAAGAATTATATTTTGCACCAAAGGAAATATATTATATGGAGTATTAGAACTAGAGACTAAAAGGAGGGAGGGAGAAGGAGAGCTCTTAGAAAAACAAGGTCGGATATAATGAAGTGCTAATGAATGGAGTAGGTTCAATAGTCTTTTCAAATTGGAAAATAAATATGATCAACAAAAGGGCTAGAGAAACTAGAATAAAAGGTTCAACTAAATTTGACGGGTACCAGCATTCCATATTTGAAGAGGCAAAATTGGTAGAAATATCAAAAAATAAAATAATACTACACACTGGAATATTATCAAGAAAACAACGAAGCACTTAAAGTAATTTTCTTGTACTTCAACACTACTAAGAGAAGTATTCACAAAGTGCAAAGATAAGACACAAGACTTTAACAAGAAGCTAGTTATATACGCACCATCACTTTTGACCCAGGATATTAATAAAATCAATTAACAGTAAAGTTGAGAAGAAAAGGGGAAAAAAACTACTGTATCTTCATGCCTACACACTAAATGCTAAAACATTATATTAGAAAACAATTTATTGATATAATTAGAATCAATTGCCTTTTCCATATAGATACCACAGCAGAGACCAGGAAGCAGCCTCATCAAGTAAAAGCCTAGACTTCTGCCTCATAAGTTTGTCCTCTACAATCCTGTGTCTTTCATTGCCATACCTACAAAAGCAAATACAGAAATCCAGTCAAACCTGTAAAGGTGTAATCATATATATATTTATTGCTAAGCACATCCAATGTGCAGGACAAAGGAATTATATATGCATCAAAAAGGTTTCTTGTGACTTTCTGTAAGTGAATAAAAATCTACCAACCTTTATGTCGCATTTTCTTTGATATTTACTTGTTAACAATTTCACACTTGCCTCATCATCTAAAATATTGGGAAATTAAAAATATATATATCAAATAATCCTCAGAGGGAAGAGAGGGACTAACATATACATAGACTGGCCCCTTAACTCTTCAACCTTAAAGAGGCCAGTGCATATCCTAATCGAGTATGGAAGTATTTGGCACTGCATATCTTCTTTTATAAATGTCACAACAAGAGCAGATTTTATTATCTATATATGTTCTCTAGACTCATCTGAACAACATGAACATTAAAATCAATTTTATTATCTATATATTTAAGCCACTTTTCTTTTTTCGTTTTGAGTTAAGATGCAGTTTTAGATCGGAGATCGCAAATTATTAGGCAGGCCAACTTATCAAGCCCTTATATCAACCTTCTAATATAAAACTTATGTTTAAACATGGGCTATAAAATTCAATCTAGGCGCGAACCCAAACTTCGGAAAAAGGGTCTGAATGGGAAGAAAAATGTATAGTGATCCTATGCACTGACAAGATGATCTAGGTGGACGGCAGAAGCAGGGCGCTCTCAGCAATTGATAAGCAGGGTGCGATGAAGCTGCACAATAATTTTTCAAATGTTGATCGTGAGTTTCTGAATCTCACCCTGACCTATAAAATATTCAATTGACTCGATCTCTTCCAAATTAAGCACAAAGAGAAACCTAGAAGTGCAGAACATCAGGAGAGATGACTTCATCATAGTCAGAAATTCCATCGGTCCATCTACCCTTTGCACGGCCTCTCCAGGTGATCCACCAAGTGCAACGAATATGCTTCACAAAAGGTTTATGACAGAAGTTTCTAAGTGAAGTAGAAGAGAACAGAGATTTATCATCAAAGGAAAACTGCACAGGGAAAAGGGTACTGCAGTGTTATTTTCCTGGATTAATTTGGTGCTAAGTAATAATTGATAGGATGCAACCTTGAATCGTTACCCAAAAGAAGAAAAAAAAATGATGCAACTTTGAATAATTTGGGTCTGTCATTAAGATATATCAATATTTTATCATTTTCTAATCAATGCTTTATACTTATAGAATACCTTTATCCTTTCAAAACTACCACTGAAATTGGTGGATTTCTGTATACCCAATAATAGTAAACGAGACTCTAAAGCAGAAATATGATATTAATCTGAGAATATGATGTACACCTTATTGACTTAGAAACACTGCGACAAACTTCCTCGAGTTTCAATATCAGATCGGGGATAGGCATCAATCCTGCAATAAAAAAGTCCTGCTGTCAGGTGCTTAATTTTATGTTGTGAACTTAAGGGAAAAACAATTGCCGCGCAATAGGTATATAATCAAAAGATGAGATTGAAAAGGCAGAGTAGTATATTTAGCCATATAGATTGCTCCCTGAGGTTACACTAACTGATGCGGAGCAAGAAATGAAATTACTAGTTTTAAATTATTTTGTATTATTAATTGGATATAAATTATTATAATTAATTATTAGTCATTATTTAGCTTATTATTAGGAATATTCTAGAATAAAATCGATATATTTATTCAATGAGATATTTTAGGATCTTTAGATATATTGTAGGGATATCTTCTTGGTTGTTAAGTCGTAGTAGTACTATGTAAAGGGATGTAATCCTCCAATTTTATTTAAAGACTTGAATTATGAATTGAAATTATTGTGTTTTTGTGGGTTGTTCCCCGCAATTATCCCCTTTCATCTTTTTGATTCTTTCATCATCTATTCCACCCTATATCATTACATATGGACATACATTAGTCAGATATGGAACCCTAAACTTTTATATCCATCACTTCTAGCTACTCAATAAATTAACATACAAGATCTAAAGTGCACGGGAAGGATGGTTGGTGAACACTTCGTTAAAGAGAAGAGAACCAGATTATTCACCAATCATTACAATCGAAAAGGCCATGTTGTGAGCAAAATGAAAACAGTAACCAGAAAATTAACAGCACAACTTTTCCAGAGCACCTAAAGAGACAATTACACCTATAGAGACCTACCCCAAGTAGATTCTGGAACATATATCCAATGATGGACAGCAGAAATCAAATGTTTCTAGCCATGACTGGAATAAAGCTGCACTAAAGAACAAAGAATAGTACATATGATGAATCTTAATTGCAGAATTTATTACTGTAGATGATTGAAAACTATAAAACTTGATATTGTATTATAAGTGCACAGACATAAAAGAAGACGAATATAAAAGAAGTACTTCTCACCTAAAGTCGAAGTTAATCCAGGTAACCTGCAGACTAGGAGTTGTTTTTTACTCTCAAGAATGGATATGGCAATGCCTCAGTCTATAATCAGCCAAGCTCACAAATGATACTCAACTCTATTTATAATAATAGAAATGGCAATTTATATATCAGAATAAGCAACCCTATTTCTTCTAGAACAACTGAGCAATATCCTGAGCTTAAAATAACTTAGAATCAGGATTTTACACTAAACAAAAGAGAGTGCTCGACCGGGACTTCTTCCTATAGATTAGAAAGCGGGGCGTTGGAAAAATTCTTCTCGGTGTGGAGCGATATACGAGAAATAGTTTCTCAATCTCATAGTAACAATAATCACAATGAAGACATACATTCCAAGTCTAATTACCTAAGACACTTAAAAAATAAATGAATAGATCTAGAACTCATAAACCCTGATACTTCCTGACAAAACACTCCATCCAAGCCTTGGAAGAAGTCAAACTTGAAGTAGAGGAGGCACAGATACTTGAGAAGTTATATTACAGAGTGAAAAACCCAAAAGAAAAGGTCATCCAAGGTAAGGTCTTCCTTCTCCATTGACAAAGATGATTCCCGTAGAACAGCTTCAAGGAACGATATTTTTCCTTCCAGGAGAGTTATACACACTAATTTAGAGGAATAGAGTGGATTCAAAACAGAACAAATAATTTCTTTGACTGTTGTAATCCGCAGCTTCTTCTTTTTAAGATAAAAAGTTCTCACCTAGTCAGACGTATAATGTCAAATTAAAAAGAGAATAAAAAATTTCTCTGACTGTTGTAATCCGTGGCCTTTTCTTTAAAGATAAAAAGCTGTTAGCTGGTCAAATACACGTATCTTTATTATTATTCTAGTGACGTCATATTTTACACAATCATCAGTCGCTTAAAATTTGTTTACTACCAATTCTTATCATCTGAAAAGTTTTACATAGGATTTACAACTAAAGTTTTTACATTTTTATCGTTTGCAATTCTTTCTACTTCTGGAAGACTTTACTGATGAATTTGATACATCACTGAATCCCTTATTGCAACACAATTACTGCTTTATCTCACAAAGAAAGACTTACAACAAACAAGAATAAAATTTCCTAAAATGAGTCAGTACAACTCAATTATATCCAAAGATCCTCCCAATACATAGACACATACAGATGAAGCAATCATTACAATACTATTGAAACTTTTAGATAAAACAAATTTACTTTAGGCACTGATGTAGGACGGGATAGGAGATAGAATGAATCAAGAGATAGAAGATAGATAACTAAGGTAACAACCCACAAAATAATTTCAATTCATAATTCAAGTCATGATGAAAATAAGAGAAAACAACCTACAACTTAACGACCAACGATTTAATGACCAAGTAAAATCCTAAAATCTCGCTTAGAATCCTAATATATATCTACTACTAATAAATATCAAGATACTATTTTAGAATATCCCTAATAATTATATAATAAGTTCATAACTACTAATTAATTACATCAATAATTGTATATCCAATTAATAATACAAAATAATTTAAAACTAATAATTTAATCTCTTGTTCAACATCAGGCACCTTGAAAAGTAGAATCTAGAAGATTCGCAAATGAGGTAAAGGTTGTCTCCCCACTATCAGTATCATCCTCATGCTTGCAAAGATTAAGGGAATGATTTCCAAATTGCCGGATTGAATCAGGGGCACGGTCCACCTCACATATTTCATGACTGTCGATTGATGATCTCCTCTTGAAAGCAGAGTTTGTCTTTGCAGGAGTTCTTTCCAAATGATCAGAATCTAAATTCTCAATTTCTTGTTTGATTTTCTCAAGAAACAGTCCAGTGTTTGACCTGGTTTCAACGGACTCTGAAGCCGAAAAGGGTGATGAGATTGAAGATAATTGTCTTTTCCTACATGTGATAAACAGAACACAACAGTTTGTTGTTAAGCACAGACCATCAAACAAGCTGAAGATTTTAATAGTATTGCTCACTCCTTAGATAAACCAAATTCTAGCTTTCTTAGAGATCCTTATATGATTCTACAAGGATTGTGACAAAATATTACTACGTAATAATTTGCTAATAAGAGTAAACAAGAGTTGAAAATAAACTACACAAATTACAGTATAACAGATAAGCAATACTATCTTATGTGTTAAAACAATGACAATGGAACAATAAATCACAACATTCTACCAGTTTTCAGTTTTTGGATGGCCACAGAATAACTTCTTTTTTTCCTTCCTGTTTTTCCTTTATCCGGGCCTAATTGTGGAGAAATTCAAAAATATATGAAAGGAACCAACTAAATGAATATACCTTTTCACATGAAAACAAATAAAGATAGAAAAATAGAAGCGTGACTCCATTAATACTAACCCATGAATTCAAAGACGAAAAACAGTAGGTTAATTTGAGTCAAATAGGGTTAGAATGAAGGCAAGGCAATGTTCAATTGAAGAAGCATGAGTTTGACAGTTATTCCGTACCCGTAACGGCGAAAACGCTCCCTGATTGTGAGATCTTCGGGATCAAAATTGCTTGGAGAAGTGTCCATGTCGATCTCCATTCGCTCACTCTGAAATTCAATCTCTTTCGAGGACGGGTTCGGCACCGACGATTGGAACGGGATTATGCAACTCTTGTAGCTAAAACCCTAGAGTCGCGAGTGCTAGCGCGGGAAGGGTTTTTATTATGTTTATGTGAATTTTTGCACCGTTGCCAGTCCAGTCCCACCGACTCATAAGGTACGGAATATTTCATCGTTGAAAAAGGTGCTATGTCAGGTTATTAATTTTAAGGTTTAAGATAATTTCAAATGACTAACTCCGTATGATTCATGAATCACCCAAAAAAAAACTTAATCCCACAAAAACAGTTACTATTTATATATCAACAATTTATATAAAAAATCAAATCATACATATTGAAAAAACATCAAAAGAAATAGAAATATATGAATTTTCTCATATATTTAGTCTATAACGTGACTTTCATAAATTATGTAAAATTTCTACATTTTCAAAGGTTAATCTAGATTGATTATTACATAATTATAAAAATTATTTTGTAAATAAATTTGAAAAAATTCAAACACATTATATTTTTGTTGAATATTTCTTTAGGTTTGTATGATCTTATTTTATAGAAATATAACAACAACGTGTAGAATTACAAATATTTCTCTCTCTCCCTCTCTCTCTACACACACGTATACAGCATATATCATAATATATTTCAAATCAATATAATTCTCATAACATATACATATATAAATATATTAAATATATTATATTAATACGACAATAAAGAATATAAAGCATACTTTCCAAATTTAAGATTTTAAAGCCTTTCTTAAAGTTTGTTTTCCTATTTGAATAAACATTATAATTAAAAAAAATGTCGTGCAAACTTAAAATTGCGTCCTTTTATTCATTAGTCTTTGCCAAACTTGACAAAGATGTGTTTTACATCCCCTTCCACTATTAATATATATAAACAATATAAAGCTCCAAAAAAGTATATTAATAAACATCAATAGTTAACTAATAATATTTATACATATTAAGATAATAGATCCATATACTATATATAATACACATAAATATATATTCGATCACATTAAGAGGATCACTCTCTTAGTTAGGGGAAAGCGTGGTACTGCGATTTAAAGCACAAATTATCATTGTCACCGCAATCAATTGGTGCGGTGCAGTTTCAATTTTAAATGATATTGTTTCGATTTTAAAACACTTATAATGTTGCAAACATTTATGACTATACTAAAAAACTCAATTTAAAAAATTTGCTAATTTATAACGTAATCGACTTGTAGCAATATAAAATTTGAAATATTAATTTATTAATTTTTCACTTGGACAATTATTCGTTAGCATAATAATTAATATTATTTTCAATTAAATCGATATGAGTTATAGATAATATATTATCATAAGTGTATATACATATCAACAAACAAAATAAATATATACATACATACAATTATGTATACAATGTATAATGTATATATAGAAATTTATACAAATACATATATACGTAAAATAATAACAAATTAATAAATTAAAAATATAAATTTATATATAGTGCGATTTCGGTGCGGAAAAAATATAAAACCAAAACCGAAACTAATATATTTGTTGTTTTAAAAATTAAAACCGTCACTACCACTGCAACCATAGGTTCAGTTTTTGCTACAAAATCCATTTCATGCTCTCCCTTACTTTTTGTAACTTGTTTTTGAGTCATCATTATATTTCAAAAATAGCCACATGAAATATACAAAACTAGTTTGTATACATGTGCGCAACATGTCTCTTTTTATTTTTCTAATAACATTAAGAGAATTATGGTTTTTGAAAAATATTTTTTTATTTGTAGCATTTTGTATAACTATTTATTCTAAATTAAAAGAAAACATCTATTAAAACTTAAATTAAATATTATTTAAATTTGAGTCAATTAAAATTATTTTTAACAATAATAGAAAAATAAAATAATGACTCAATTAACCAAGTCAACAAGTGTCTCAACATAGTCAACTATGTCCCTAAAATAGATTGTCAATTAGTATATTATAATAAACAGATTATATCTAATATTTACTATATTAGAAGATTTATTTTATTATTTTCTTTTGGGCTTTTGAAATCTCCGGTTTGGCGTACCAATTTTTTTCCTTTCAATAATTAATTTAATCATATAAATTGATAAATATTAACGTTTATTAATGCACATTAAATTTAACAAAAGATTTATACACGTATAGGCATGCCCAAAATTACTAGTATTATTGTTGCATTCAGACACAAATCATCTCTTACTATATCTTTGTGACTCTTGTGGAAAAATAGATAAAGAATTTTGAAACACCTTGAATGAATTTTGAAACAACTTAAATATGGACTTGTTCCCAATATTAACCAAGAAAAAACATTATGCCGAGATTTGATAGGAGACCTGCAAAGGCAGGCAGAAACCAAGATATAAACAATCCCTACTAGTAATACATGAGCCGCTGGGTCGCAGCTACGTCGGGGAAACCACCATCATATATGGTCTGGGTTGCCCCTGCAGCAGATCCCATAGCCATAGATCCTTGTTTAATTGGAAGCTGTACTTGAGCATGCATTAGCCCATGAACCCCAGTCATCTTGTGCATTGCTAGTTGTTGCTCATATGCCAAAAGTTCACAGGGTGAAAGTCATTGCATATTTGCAGATACAGGTGCAGGCGGGGGAAGTGGGTTTGAGTTTGTCCCTGGTGGAGTTCGTTTGCTACCTCACGAGCACTAAAAAAGCACAAAAAAGATTGAACCAAGAAAGTCAATACAGAGCTTATTTGATCATCAGAATATCAACACCTCCAAGTTTATTAAAGGTGCCTGTTTATTAGAAAACATGACCAGCAATAATTTGCACTTCTAAACACTAACCCTCTATTCCACAAAAGTTACTCCATGCAGTTAAAGTTCATTTAAGCAATGGGTTCCCACAGTCTATATAGTAGATTCAATTTAACATCAGAATTTTATCATACCACCATACACAACTCCGCAATTCAATATTTTCGTGGATAAATATGGAATGAGAACATTTTCTCAATACTTGCAGATTTAAAGGGGGACACCAGGGTGCTTTCTAGGAGAGGAGGATGAAAAAACAAATACTACGTTAATATGACACCTAAGGCCAGTTCTACGATCAAGAAAAGAAGAGTACATGACATATAATATAAGCCTACGACGTAGAAATAACATTGCCCACGTTTGTAGAAGCTGCTGGTTACCTTTCCCTTTCTATATTTATCCTCTCATGCTCTCCCTCATCGGTAGTTTCTAGATTTGTTGTTTTAAGTATTAAATAGAGCACATGGCATATAAAGCCTACGATGTAGATATAACACTGTACACATTTGTAGAAGCTGCTGGCTAACTTCCACATTCTATATTTTCTCTCTCCTGTTTACCCATCCAACTTAATCTGTAAACTTAACTGATCCCGATTTCCATTTAACCACGTTTGGTATAAAACTTCTTCAGTTCTGCCACCCATTTTATGCCTGCCCCGACTACTTCATTTTAATGTAAATAAATACAAATAACGATAACACACCTTAATTATTTTGCCATAAAGAATAGACTGATCATTTCCCATCTGAATAGCCAGCACCGCCTCAGCATGGTTACTGTATCTAACAAATCCAAAACCTTTGTCGCGTTGGACACGGACTTCTTCTATTACTCCAGCACCAATAGCATAAAAGTGGCAGAGCAAGTCAATCTGAGTCACCTGCAATTCAGTAAACAATTTCATTACCATTGTTAATGAGCTGTTCCAGCTAAAAATATAGCAGTTTTCAGGAAAGCATTAAAAAATAGTCATTCTATCTAGGAGGTACGAGTATAAATTGTCAAAAAAATTATATCAAGCGACTAATTTCTGACAAAGACTATTCTTATCATTCAAGTTCTCTGTCATCTGTTTTAAATATTAGACCTTCAGTTATGATGTCAAACACGGAGACTGCATGATGTGAAGATTGTAAAAACTACTAGTATAAAGGTAATACTGAGAAGATCATCTTGCCTCATGAGCAAGGTTGCCAACATACACAGTAGTGTACTGAGGGTTATTCTCAGGAACATCGCTATTCGCCACCTCTTTACCATCTTCTGTAATGGTACAGCAAATAAAATGTAAACACTGCTGGTGTATGTCCAGTTCCAGAGTATGCTTGTCATTGTTAGCATTGGCATCTGGTGGCATACTTACTCACCTGAAGAACCGTTTATTAATTCTACAAGACTTCTGCTATCCACACTCTGCTTGTCATTGATAGTACCAGCACCTTTAGTTGCCCAGTTACAACGTATTTGTTTATTGCCAAGCCATTTTCCTACAAGGAAAGATAAGGACAACATTTTCAAATTATGACAGAAGCAGAAAAGACTACAGCGAAGTATATGAAGCGACGGTTGCAAATGCTAAACTTATACGGAGTAAAATGTTTGAAAACAATGGGGAAACTTCTCAGAAAGATCCAAGTGAAATATTTAACCAGAAAGCAAGTAAATCTAATAATTACCAGTATTGATCATTAATTGCGGTCTGAGCATCCTGGAAAGGAAATAGAAGGTTAATTACAGAAAGTAATATAGAACAACATAAGAACCCATTCCTGAACTAACTATAAGTCGGTGAATAGGATTTATATTCTATATTCTTTGAAATACAACTGGTCATTAAATTTTATGATAAGAGTTCTCACTTGTTGATCCCTCAAGGAAACAAACCAAACCCCCTAGAACGCCCAGTCTTCTGATCCCACATAACCCTGGCATCACTATGATCAATAGAAGGGGTTATAAGTACCACAGATTTGAGAGAGAGAGAGATAGAGATGCAAATAGCATAGCATCAGTAACTTCAGGGATGAGATCGCCAACAAAAATATTGTAATGACCTTAACACAGAAATGGCAATATTATGAATTTATCATAAATCTAAAGCATTGGTGCATGCTACATAAAATAAAGTCTTAAAATTGCAAGAATAGCCTATCACCAACCTGATGTGTCCTCCCTCTGTCCACTGGCATATGCCCAATTAACTTTGATGGGCTGCCCAAACCTGCCATTTACAATATAAGATAAAATACAAACTAAAGCCAGAAAACAGCACAAGGGTATCTACTCAAATTTTACTTACAAATGTCTTCCATTGAGGGATAATATAGCAAGTGATGCAGATCTACGATCAAAATAGTGAATGAATCCATATGTTGACTACACAGAACAAAGCATAGTTTTAGCAATAAAATGGAAACACAAACTATGAAAAATATGTGGAAATAAGTGAAGGGAGTACTGAAGCAATACAAATCTCATCAATCATATCAAAATTTTATAAGCAAATAATGAAACAATGAGGACACCTGACAAACCTATAAATAGAAAGGATATATCTTCTCCTTCCTGATTAGCTTGCAGCCTTCAATTGGACCAGTACTCAGGAACACTTCCTGAAGGAGCGGTTCAGTCACTTGTGTATGAATATTTCCCATGTACCTGCATTTTCTCAAAAATAAAGAAACTACAATTTTTAAAAGAAAAAGGGAAAGAAAGAAAATAGATTTAACTTCAAGAATTTTGCAATCATCAACACGTGAGATACTAACGATCAAACACCATTATTTACCCAATGCAATACGGATTATTAGAGAAGAAGTTAATACAGTTACAGAGTTGTGAATACTTTCAGAACTACAGTAGGGTCTTACATGTAGAGATGCTCACATGCACAAGGCTTGAAATGTGCGAGAAGAGATCAAAAAACATGCAATAAAAAGAAAAGAACAAAAAAAAAATTGTCTGAACAACACTCACACACGGTGGCATATACTTGGATCAAATCCAGGAGGCAAATTTCCACTTGGAATTGGCTCAATCTGCAAAATGACGAGTAAAAAAAAACCGGAAAATAAAATACCTTTTCCATTATAACTTCCCTAAACAAAATTATTCCAGCCCCTAAGTGAAAAAGATGAAAAGGAAAAATAATCTAATTTCAGAAGCTATCTGCACCCACAGCTAATAAGCAAACACCAAAGTAAAGACATGACATCCGATAACAAAGAAGCAAATGAGGAAAAACTCCTTGAGTTTCAATGACTTTTCTGGAACACACCAAATCACGTATGAATTTGAACCTCAAGGTTTGCTGCAAAATGTGAGTCATTCACCTACTGACAAGCTAATTTTTTATGTTCATAACGCATATTGGCTGCAAGAGTATCTTCTAAGTTCTACTAATTCTGGATAAAGCTGCAAAAGATATAATTGAAAAAAATGTTAAAAATCTTGTTTCTAAACAAATATTTACTCGATGGCAGACAATATTATCTGTATTTGATTTTACAATTGAATATATCAAGGGTGATACAAATTCTCTTCCTGACTTTTTGACAAGAGAATTTTTACGGGGAATTATGTAGGATCCTCTAAAAGAGAAGGGCAATCATCTAGGGGATCACCCAGAGGTAGACCTCTCAGAGGAAGAGGAAGATCAATTATTTCTAGAAACACAGAAGGAGTTCAAGGACATGCTCCTTTGTCTTATGATCAGAATTATCCTGTCACTCCATCTAATATTAAAACCATCAAGGATGTGGCAGTAGAAGCTAATAAGGCGGCTGCTGAGCAGTCTAAAGATTTAAAAATAAAAGATTTTACTGATTATCTAATGATTATTGAGGATTCTAATTGCAGGTGGGCTAATGAACCCTGAAAAATTGCTAATAAATATTTTGAGTAAGGAATTTTCTTTCCCAACCGTGCTCAAAAATCAAGAATGCAGTATGAAATAATACTGAGCGAAACAGGTTCAGTATTCTTTCAGCACTCCATCAATAATTATGATAAAAATTCCTTTGATTTCTCAAAGGCAAAGATTTTAAATATTATTTTCATTAATGAATGGGGCTCAAGTCCTGGTCAATACCGTAGATATGTGGATCCAGAGACTCCAACAAAATTATTTTACTATAATTATTGGAATTATGTAGAAGCATGACATTATGCTTTCTTATACCAGTATAGCCAGAGGAAACATTCCTGGTTCTTTATGTTCAACAATGATTTCCATGCGGATGAAATTCCAAATTGATTTTTTAATAATTGGGAAAGAATTGGTCATGTTTAGGATTTTCTCCCTGATGATTTGAAACATTTTTTGATTCCTTATGTTCGACTTCATCCAAAATTGAGAAATGATAATTATTCCATTAAGGTTCAAAAGAAAGCCTTATTATTATTTATTGCTCAATTTAAAATCCCATGGATTTGGAATTGGCAATACTCTATTATTATGGAGGAGAATGAGTTTCCCTATTTAGGAATTAATTATTTCTACAAATGGTGTTCAAAATTCCAATTCAAAGACCACTACTAATGATGTGAAACGAATTATTACTCAGTACCAAAATGAGTTAATTATGGAATCTCCAAAGCAAAAGGAGATTAATTATGGTTCTCAGATCTCCAGTTTCAATTGTAAAATTTTTGAAATATTCTATCCAGAAAGAGGACTCCTCTCAATCTTCAGATGAAATTAAGGCTTCTCTTCAGAAGTCTTTGGCAATGATCTTAGATGGGCTGTCTCAAGAAACGGGCTCGTCAAAATCCCAAGATGATATTTCAATGAAGTCCAAAGAGGCTGAAGGATTAGAAGAAGATGCACAAGATCCATATGCCGAGTTTAGTGCAGCAAAAGAAAACAAGCTTCAGATTATCTCTCTCCTAGCCAAAGATAAAACAAGCTTCAGATTATCTCTCTCCTAGCCAAAGATAAGGAGAAAAAGAAGGACAATGCATCATCATCAAAGTGATGGTCCCTTGAAGGAGAAGTCAAAAGATTCCTGGCGCATTATCTCTATTATTGTTTTCACTGTAGAGCTTTTTTAAAGTAACTTTTGAAAAGTTATTTCTTTTTGAATTACTGATAGCTTTTAAAAAAGCTGTCTCCCTTATCTCGTCCGGACTTGAATTATTTCTTTTGAAATCCGGAAGGTTTGTAGTGTAAAACCCATTCGGGGTTTCTTTGTTAGAGAACCAAGTTGGGTAAAAACTTGGATAGTTATTTAGTTTTCCCTCTTGTATAATTACATATTTTACTATTAATAAGAAGGAGAAGCTTTCCAGCCTACTTCAGCGACTTAAATTATTTCAATTATCATGGAAGATTCCTGTAAGTCTTCTGTTTAGATTATTTCTGAATTTTCTGAATTTCACTTTGCATTAAGATTAAGATTGTTATTCTTTTATTATTGTAACATGGGTTCGATTTTGTGTATATATATATATATCCATAACTAATGTTAGCTGTGAAAATTTTTGTAGTTAACACATTTATAGCTGTGGAGATTTTTGTACCTAACACATTTATAGCCGTCCATGGGATGATCCAACACTTATCAAACTCAAAAAAAAAAAAATCTCTTCTGCCAATGTTAGTAGCGGAAGGGAATTTTTTTTTTTTTAAAAAAAATGACCCTTCCGCTACTAACACTGGTGGAAAGGACTTTTTTTTAAAAAAATTTACCCTTCCGCCAGTGTTAGTAGCAGAAGGGAATTTTTTTTTAAAAAAAAAATTATCCTTCCACTACTAACACTGGCGGAAGAGACTTTTTTTTTAAAAATTTTTTTCCTCCCGCCAGTGTTAGTAGCGGAAGGCAAAAAAAATTGCCTTGACCTTACGCTGCAGAAGTACGAGGAAGACAAAGCGAGGAAGGAAATTAGGCAGCGTAATTCATTTCGTTTCTTCAAGTACCATGATCTCCTCCTCTAAAAAATTGACAGTACAATCATACTCGCAACTCTTTCGAAGTTCATCAGAGAAATTATTGAGCTTTTCAGCCAAAAGAGCAGTACAATGGATGTTCTTATCATCTGGATATTCATCAAATTCACCCCTCATAAGTAATTTCCTAACGAACTCTTTGCACAATCCAACAATTCTCATGAAAGCAGACAATGCTTTCGAAACAGAAGATAGCCTCTGAGGCATCACATTTAGCTCCAAAACATTTGCACTTAACTTATCATTAATTTTCTTAACAATTTCAGGTAAGCATTTGGATATAATAGTAACTTGAATGCGGACTAGTTTTTTAGCCATTTTTTTCCCCTTCCGCTATTAACACCGGCGGAGGGGGAAAAAATGGCCATTTTTTTCTTCTTTTGCTATTAACACTGAGATTTTTTTTTTGAATTTGATTTCAAGCGTTGCATTATCCCATGGACGGCTATAAATGTGTTAGCTACGAAAGTCTCTACAGCTAACGTTAGCCATGAATCGACCTATATATATATACACACACACACATACAAAGAGAGAGCGAGAGAGAGAGCGAGAGAGAGATAGGGAGACAAAAGCGATCGCCCGATATATTACAAAAGTCGCGAGTGACAAAAAGCATAGTTTTCATCCAACCCGTTTCACAATAATTATCATTTTAAAATTTAAAATTTTTTCATAATAACTAATATTTTACATAGTTTTAAAAACTTATCTCTTATATTTTCTAAATTACTTTTTAATAAATTATCATCTTTCATTCTTTTTTTCTGTATGACACTATCACACAACACACATTCTCTGTCGTTGGTATATTATTATATTAATTAATGATTAAGTAAAATTGTCAAACTATCAAAATATTACCATATATTTTAGTTTTCTTAATATAATATAATAGTTCTACCATTTGAGAGAAAAATAAGTGGCCAACGATCACCTAATTTTTAGGAAAAATATTAATTATTATTATTATGAGGAAATAAAAGTTATTTATGAATTGGATGAAGTCCATGGATGTGAAAATCACAATCGACCGAGGCGAAGGTTATACATCTTCGAGCGATGTTTACTCACCATGCTATATGTTACAATCTACACATACCATACATGAAAATTAGAGTCTTGCTTTGAACTCTTCGTAAATACACTCAGTCATATCATATGTGAGAAAACACATTTCTATTCATACTCCATATAAATATAGAAAAATTTTTTTAAGTAACCATTAAATCTCAAACAATGCATGTTTTATAGTTAAACTAACCTAACATTCTAGATATGATTGTAAATACGAAAGAGTAATAATTGCAAGTGGCGATGAAGTGTGAGCGAGATATACCTTAAATCAAACTTGATTGATTGAGAGTGTGTTACAAAATGACAATACAGCACATTCACGATATTAATTAATATTTTAATAATTATAGATAATATTATCGTAACTATATACTTATAAACCATTTAAATCAATGATTATTTATTGTATGAGCCAACATGACACAATTATGTGAGCCCGCCAAATGAAACATAATTGATATTAATATATGAATACCATATATTAATTAACCAATCATAATACTCGTTAATTATATATACCATAATTTTAAATCAAATTAAATTACGACAAATGTATACATGCTATTCGCAATTTAGCCAGTTTTTCTTCATTTTAACAACTTTTGGTAATTATCTTGTGTATTTGGTGGCTTGAAATAGAGGTATAAATCGCTAAAAAATCATATCAAATTGTATGGATTATCAAATTTATCAAATTTAGAGTATCAATACAGATACTAACATATTAATATTCTCGGTTCAGTAATAATACAGTACCGATAAAAACCAGTTTCATACTAATTATCAATTACTTACAATTTTTTTTAAATAATTATCTTATATTTATCATATATATTATTTATATATATAATAATTTGAAATACAAATTTCATTATAAAATAATAATTAATTATATGATATACTAATTCATTTATTAGTTAGATTATTATTATATTAATTAATTAAATATGTATAAAACAATGTAATAATTATTTATTATGGGTATCAATTCAGTAAATACTAAATTTTTTAAATGACAAACAGATATCGTTACCTCATAACCAATAAATATCAATAAAAGATATCGAAACCGAATCAGTTTAATTGTTTATCACCTTTTGATATCGGACCTAACCGATTTGGTAATTTACAGATTGTATAGGAAATTTTGCACACACCTTATTGGAAGTCATGCCAAGGGAGAGAAGAAAGAAGGTGATGAAGTGAAAATTACTTTATCATCCTTCAAATATCACATTTATTTGTTCATTTTATGCGCTGTCAACTTAAAAAAAATGTAATTATGTTTGTCTTTTTCCTCATATGATAATACCATTTGTACACGTCGAAAGTTGAGATTTTTTATTATTTATAGTTAAGAATGTTCAAACTTTTTTATTAAAAAAAATATCATTTTTTTCATAAAATTCGAAATCTAAAACAAACGGTACCGAATTTAATCATAAATGGATAGCAGCATCATCATCATCTTAATATAAAAAAAAAAATAACAAATCGCAATTTGAATCTATTCCCTACCAATATTTTGCATTAAAAAAATTAAATTTACAAGTAAAATAAATTTACGTAAATAAATAAACCTACAACTAGCTCACATCCTAATTAGAATATAATACTTTATACATAGACAAATTTATTTATTCGGTTGATACAATTATAATGTTTTCATTTATATTGATTAAATTGTAAATTTATTTATGGACTTAAGTTAATTGTCAGAATGTATATATAATGGGAAGAATCGAGAAAGGAAAGGTCGGAAGTTGAGTAACGATAGTAACGGCTTTCCAGTTGTTTGACTTGGTCAAAACTGAAAATGGAAAGATGCACATTTCTATCATCTCTCCAATTGAGGGCCTCTTGCACATTTCCACTTGAACAAACGAAAACAATCAATCCAACACCCTGAAAAAAAGCACAGCATTTGAAAATTATCAGCCAATGAAACACCCCAACGGCAACCTTTTCCTCCTCCGACGAACGTTGGCCTGGGAGTTTATAGTATTATTATTATGGCCATTGTTAAACATTCTCAAATTTCATTCATTAAAATTATTTTCGCAACTTTCTCGCTGATTATGAGTCAACCGATACCTCCAAATCCAGATTCTGAAGCCTTGTTACAACTTAAGAAATCTTTTACTAACATTGAAGCTCTTGATTCTTGGAAACCCGGAACAGAGCCATGTGGTATAGCTGCTAATCAATGGGTGGGTCTTGTATGTGAGAATGGCATGGTCACAGGACTTCGCCTCGCCAAAATGGGACTTTCTGGGAAAATAGATGTGGATGCGCTTTTAAAAATGCCCAACCTTAGAAGTCTTAGCATCACTAACAATTCTTTCGGAGGCCCCATTCCGGAATTAAATAAAATGGGTTCGTTGAAGGGAGTTTACTTGTCCGCCAATGAATTCTCCGGCGAAATACCATCTACTTTTTTCTCGGAGATGGCTTCCTTGAGAAAATTATGGCTGTCAGAGAACAACTTCAGCGGTCCGATTCCGTTGTCGTTGGCCCAAATTTCCCACTTGATCTCCGTGCATCTTGCAAATAATCACTTCTCGGGTGCAATACCCGAGTTTCAACAAACGACTTTGATTTCTCTCGATCTCTCCAACAACAATTTAGAGGGGGGCATCCCGCCAAGTTTGTCAAAATTTAACGCAAGTTCATTTTCAGGAAATGCTGGCCTCTGCGGAGACAAATTAGGTAAACCCTGTAATTCGCCAAAGCCTACTACTCATTCTAACTCCGTCTTTTACGCTCTCATGGTACTGTCTGCTCTTATTCTTCTCATCATGGGGATTGCAATATTTGTGATGAGGAGGAAACAACAGAGCATGAATGGTTTTACGCAAGAAAATCTTGACGAGTCAATTGGATCCGCAGGTTGGCGAACGCCTGAGAAGGATATAGTAGACCAGTCATCAGTCTCAAGCTCACACCAGAAAAGCATGTCTTCTAGTAGGAAGGGATCAAATCGTGGCGGCGGCGGCAAGGGCATTGGCGACCTCATCGTTGTAAATGATGAGAAGGGTGGGTTTGGATTGCCCGATTTGATGAAGGCAGCTGCTGAGGTTCTTGGGAATGGCTCGGTGGGAGCATCTTACAAGGCCATGATGTCTAATGGTTTTATAGTAGTGGTGAAGAGAGTTAAGGAGATGAACAAGCTTACAAAAGAAGAATTTGATGCTGAGATCACACGAATGGCTGGACTAAAACATCCTAATATTTTGACACCTCTGGCTTACCATTACAGAAAAGAAGAAAAATTAATAGTTTCTGAGTACATTCCCAAAGGCAGTTTACTTTACGTCTTACATGGTATGTACATATTACACACTTTCAGCAATTTTAGTTTTTGTAACATACATGGTGCAACAAATACTGATACTTGTGCACATCATTTGCTTAGGTGACCGTGGAGCTTGTCATGCTGAGCTGAATTGGCCTGTACGGCTAAAGATAGTTAAAGGGATTGCTCGCGGGTTGAGTTATCTTCACAATGAATATGCTTACTCGGATTTACCTCACGGTGATCTTAAATCAAGCAACGTACTACTAATGGCGTCTAATTACGAGCCCCTATTAGCAGACTACGGATTAAATTCATTCATCTCCAACAGTGTAGTTGCACAGACATTATTCGCTTACAAGTCTCCAGAGGTTTCAGAACAAAACAATGTCTCTTCGAAATGCGACGTGTACTGTCTTGGTATCATAATTCTGGAGGTGATTACAGGGAAATTTCCGTCTCAGTATAGAAACCATGGGAGTGGGGGGACTGATGTAGTGGAATGGGCAAAATCTGCAGTTCAAGATGGGAGAGAATTTGAATTGGTGGATCCAGAAATTGTGACAGCTAAAAACGCCCTTGGAGAAATGCAACGGCTTCTTCAAATTGGCGCGGCTTGCACAGAAAGTAGTCCAGAGAAACGACTAGACATTAGAGAGGCGACGAAGAGGATAGAACAAGTGCAAGTGCAGAGCGAGGGATGGACAAAAACAGCGGATAAAATGTTTGATGATGCCGTGCCAACATTGAGAGATGGTTATGCTGATGCGCCTACATCACAAGGAAATAGACCGCCTGAAGATAGTTATGGTGATCAAGTACTGCGTCAAAATGGTGATAGTTTCGCCTTTCACAGATCCTAATTCGGCTCCTGCTATTATTATATACGTCACAGTTTATAACAATTGGCACGACAAGTTAAGGCAAACATATGAACTTGATCCAAGCATCCAAGCAAAATACATAATATACGAATTGAGTGGTTAGTTTGTAAATTGGGCATTGAATTGAAATTTACATGTGGCCAAGCTAGCTTCAAAAATCTCTTGTTTCCAGTTCCAGATGGCATGTATGTATGTATGTGTGTACGGCCACATATATCTTGCGCAGAAAATTAAGGCCTTCGAGACGGAAATATAACGTGGAGGATAAGGCCGGGATCCATGGGTAGGCTGGTTGGATGAAAATGGTAATGAAGGGATCGAGTGTACACAATATTTTTAATATAAATTTATAAAAACAAAATTAAAATTGTATTTAATAGTATTTTTTTATGCACTTCATCATACTTTACTTCAAAGTTATTTAAACTAATTTTCATGTCAAAATATCTCTAATTTTAATTTAAGAATGAAACTAGTAATAGCCAAATAATATAGACTATTTTGGAATAATGACCATAGCTATTTGCACGACTTAACAATGAAATAACCAGAGGTCAACTTCAAAGGAAAACTAGTGCATACATCGGGTATGTGCTTTTATTATTTCTTGATTATGAATTAAAGTTAAAAATCAAAACCTAAAATAAAAAGCAAAAATTAAGTACTACTTGTTTCTTATATTTTAATTATAAATAAGAAATTAATGATATAAAATGTAAAAAAACAAATACTCAAACATTAACTTTTTTATAAAAAAAAAAAAGTCGTAAACAAATGGGCCCTTATGGTCTCTTATTGTTGATGCAATTTTTTCGCTCGAATCAGGTTGTGGGGATAAAAGTACCGGTGACCGTACTTGTTTTGTGTAAACTTTTTAACAATCAGAAGTATGCAGACTGATTTAGGCTCTTTTTTTTTTTTTTTTTTTGTAATTATCATATTTGTTCCAAAATTAGATATAAATTTCTCTTTTAATTAAAACTATTTGCAAATGTCATACTTTAACTTATGATATAAATTTATAAAAATATCAAAGTATAAAATTTTGTATTTAAAAGAATTCTTCATATAATTTATAATACAGAGTATTTCACTTTTAATAAAGAAATTAATAAAAATAAAATATTTCACTTCATACGTTGGTTGAGATGGAAGGAAAAAGAAACATTTGTAATTGTATCAAAGTTTAAAGTAATTATTCCGTAAGCAAATGATGGGACCAGAGAATAACAACAGTTTATTAATGGAATAGAGCGGAACAGAAGTCGTCGACAACCCGGCCATCGTTTGTCAACCATTGCTTTCCAGCTTAATGCAAACAGTGTTCTGAAGTTTCTTGTTTCTGACCCATAAACAGCTCAGCTCAGAGCCAAACACGCGTTTTATCTTATGCATTACAGTTCCACAACTTGCCTCGACCTTACTGTTTACAATGACATTCCAGTACCGGGCGAGGCGGTTCTAAAAACTAAAGTTTAAATAGGGCAATATATTATAACCCCCTCCTCCAAAAACAAAACAAAACATAATATTACATGTTTCACAACAATTAAATTACATAAATGGAGAAATTTTGTTTATACTTTGTATGTGTTGACAAATACTCCACTATTGTCATGAAATGTTTCTAGTCTTTTAATATAAATATACTTTTTTAACTTTAGCACAAAAGAGTCCAGGCCGAAAAAGAAGAAAATGCCTAAAATTGGTGATATTGAGAGTCCATAATGCCTAAGGAATTGGACTTCTTCAAAAATAAAAAAATAAAATAAAAATTTAGAAATAAAGAACAAACTTCAGCAAACTTGGAACCTATGACCTTGGACAAAAGGTCAACGGCGTTGCCACTAAAACAAACATAAGAATCACAAATGATACTAGCGATAATATATACAAAAACATGAAAATTTCACCACCCGCCGTCGACCACCCCTAAATCCGCTACTGGAACTGGGTTCCAGAAAGATAAAACAAAATGACTAATCCTCTTATTAGAAAATTATAGTTCCTCTGTTATTTATCTATTACAAACTATTCCAAAATTTAAGAAATAATAAACTATAGTGTACAGATGGAAACTGTCTAACGGAAAATTGAGAGTAGCACTAACTACAACAGAAGCAGCAAAAGATATTCTTCCTGCGTCTTCTGTTTTTAAAGCTACACTAACAGGATATTCGTACAAAGGGAAAAAAATGGCGCTCAATGGCCTTAGAATGTCTTATAGGAATTTGTCCAAACCCCAATCTCGGTGAACACGAATAGCAGGTAAAGGGCAACCACGCGATGATTTAATTTTTTAAAAGAAAAACCACATCATATGATTGAACATATACTACGCTATGCAGAACATAGGGATGCACTGATTCATCCAAGTGGAAGTATTTATTTGTGGACAAAATAAATTCCATTAAACAACATTATAAGCAAATAGGTAGTTCAGTATAGGAACAACTAACAGGGATAGACTGACTTATCTCATATAAAATCCAATTAAAGAAATTTGTAAAAAAAGATATATATCGGTAAAAGAACAACAGAAGGCGGCCAACCTATCATATATGCTGCAAATGTCCTCTCCTTGCTCCACCCAGATAGACTTTACACAAGCTTGAGGGGCAACCACTTGACTCGTTAATGACCCTTTACGTAGCAAATCATCTCATGTTGGCATTAAGTGATTGAAACATTTCATGCATATGGATTGAAATTACTCCGTCTTATCTTCTTCCAAATCATCATTTGACAACCCATTGCCACCAAGCACTTGCCTGACTTCAGGACTTCTGGTATCCACTGAAGGCAGAGGGGATGGCTTAATGAGAGTCAAAGTATCATCCTTGTCAAACTCATCACTTGCATCTTCAGAGTACGCATATCTGTGCAAGTACAAACTTTTTAAACAGTGCAAATAACATAGTTTCGTACAAATAGAATGTATAATGCCGTTGGATAAAAGAGAACCTGAGAATAAGCAAAATATTATTTCTGCTGTTTTTTGCAGCATTGCCGCAAAATTGCTTTCTAATACAACTCTTAGAATCCTATTGACACCTGTACTCCCTTCAACCTAGATTCATGTGACAATTCTAAATTCTAACATTGTCAATGTAAACAGACTGCAATAGACAATGATCAAATTACCATAGTGGCATAGTGTATAAAATATGAGAACAGTAGTACAACAAAAGTTTGTACATCCCAAACTCTAATATTCTATGAATCAATTCTGTCTTCTGAATTATTTGGAAATTAACAGAAGCGGTGCTAGTGCTGGATTGAGTATTGAATTATGGAAATGGTGATTATAGAGCTCTAATATCCTTTTTCCTTAAAAAAAAAAAGGCAGATGCTGTGGCTGTTATGATTGCCTGACGTGAGCACCTGAACAGTATTAGTTTTATTGATCGTAAAGGCAATAATCCTAATGAAAACTTTGTCAACCCTTCGATCCTGTTTGTAGTTTGTACATGTTTGACCTGATATTCCCCCCTGCCCGCACCTGAATATGTGGCACTAGAAGTCCTTGACGCATCAATCCTATATACAAGGACTATGGTATAGTAGAATACGTATAAAACATAGATTTTTAATTGCTATGTTCTTCCTCAATCTCTTTCAACTTTTTTTGTTTCTTTTTTCCTTTATGGATAGATCAACCACCAACCCCTACTAAGTTGGGTTAAAAGTGCTGAGGATGTTGACATTGATAGTAGACAAATGCAGTTTTATGAGTAAAAGCCGGTTAGTATCGTTACCTCGTTGAGGTCTGAGATGGCGCCCAAAGAGCACATATGACACAGAGGAGAGAAAAAGATATGACTTGCCAGAAAGCAGGGATAACCCATGCATTTCTCCATTGCTCATTGTACACATCGGTCGATTTAAAATATAGCTGCAAAATAAAGTAATACAACATCATAATTTTAGCATAATCTTGGGCAATTTGATGTCTTAAATTCCTTTTTCAACATGAAATATAAAACTAGCACTTTACTGGAATGATTGACATCCATAGATTTCACTAATTTTATCAGATCGAATCTGATAATATACCAGGTTTGAAAGATGCTGGTACTCATTGATCAATTGTAATCTAGGCTGTTAGTGGTGGTGAGTCTGGGAATCTTGGTAATTGACTTTATACTTTTCCTAGGACTCCATGAAAATACAACGTTAATGAAGTAAAGATGATGCAAAGAAAAGCTTCTGACATACTGACATGACTCATGTTTGGTCTTAAGGTTCTTTTTTGGCTTAAAGCTGAACACTTGGAAAGTATGCACAACGGTAAGTAATTAATATGATATGCCTTATGCCTCATCTACTTGAGTCACAAATATCACCTCATAACATATCCATCCTGCAGACACGATAACTGCTACAGCCAATGCATTTGTGAACTTCCTGTAGATATCTAACTTGGCCATCATACGTCTAGCCTGTCACATCAAGTCAACAACAAAAAAATTGAGGTTAATTATGGATAAATTCCTCTAAAAGTTAAAATTCCTTCCCAATAGTGACCTTATAATTTGTCATATTTATTTATTTATTTATTGGGGTGGGGGGTTAGGTGGGCTGGGGTGGGGGTGTTACTACCTTAAACAAACTGCAATGCCTCTTTATTCTCATTATAAGTTGGTGATTCAGCTTAAAAGAATTTCACTTGACAAAAGCAGTAAATCACAAGCATAATGTCACAAATTTGTAGCATTTATTTTCTCATCTAAAATTTATTTTCATCAAAGAACCAACTCAAGACTAGTGTGTTTGTGAGTTTAGATTTTTGGGAGGAGAAGAGATTTAATGGGAAGTACTTCTAACTAGCCCTTCCCATCTGTTCGTTTCTTCAAATTAAAATTGACAAACGCACCTTAAAAAGATTTATGTGTTACTACATTTGCATCACATGGGGATAAAGTACCTGAAGCTTATTTAACGTTGAAGAGAGTGAAGTAAATATCCAGATTACAAAGAAAGCATCCAAGACTGCAACAGGAAGCACGAAGAACAATCTTGCTTTTCCTGAAAAGTCACTTATAGCACCAACATTTTCAACTAGTTCAAGAACTTCAGATGCAATAAAGAAGGTCACTCCAAGTATTGTAACCTTTCTAGTGAGACCACCTAGCGTAGGTCTTACAACACCGTAGCCCATAGAAACCATCAGGATGATTAAACGTGAAACAGTGCGTTTCACAGTGCCAAAGGTAACAGCCCATACGGTTATCCCTGTTGGTCGAACTCCAGCCTCATTGAATTCAGCATAATCAAAATACCATAAAGCCATCTCAAACATGCCCAGTGTAATAACTAGTGTAATACAATTCTGCAACGGAAGAACCTCTCTCCAGAATCGAGCATATTGAGAGAACCAAAAGATGCCTAATAGTATGAAGGTGAGAGACATGAACCCATAGAAGTTCATAAGTGGTGCCATTCTACCGGGTAGATAACCCGTAGGATTTTTCCACACAGATTTTCCTTCGACAACTAGTTCCCCAAGATTTGGATCACAATGAATGAAATACAAATTATACATCCCAGTTCTTGTGATTACTATGGATCTTGGTTGCAACATTGAGGTTTGCTCATCAGCACCAAATGAGGCACCATACACATGAGGCCAACCAGGATTTTTAGTAGATTGCCGGTGGATAATTTCACCTTGTTTGCAGACACCTAATTTCGCAAGATCTGCTGTGCAGCACACAGCTCGTTGGCCCCCATAAGCTGAGCCCCCAATTGTTTCTCGATCATCTACCTCAAAAACAACTGCGTGGACCAAACCCGAACTGACATTTGACGTTTCCTTTGGCCTCCGAAATGTAACCTTTTCAAAACTGGTTTCCAAGAAAATTAAAGATCGGGAATCAGGTTTGAGCCTTAACTTACTAATTGCACACCTAGATGCAGCGAGATTCTTGTTCTTAAGATATGTTGTTATTGTACCGTACACATTTCGATGCATGGACAATAATAAAAAATCAACAAAAAATTACAGCAGGCAAAATATATGCTCCCTAACAGAACTCTCATCAGTGTCATTGAGTTGAACATTATTAAAAAGAAGACGGTAAAATAAATGTTGAGGTTATCAGGTTGATCTTATTAATTCGTAATGAAACACATTCATAACTCAACAAATTTAGTCCATGGCATACAAGCGAAGCATATCAGATCGATTCACATTAAAAAATAAAAATAAAAATTGAAATTTAGAACAACATCGAAATGTTAATATACTGCAATTATTACCATTGGCATATTAAAGTTATAGTCGATTAATACATGATTTGTATAAGAAACAGTTGCTTCTTAATCGTAAAATACTTGCACAAATAGCTATATCAAATAAAAAATGTCTTTATATGATTTCCAATGAGATCATAAAAGAAATAGATTGGAAAGAATCCACCGGAATAATTTAAACGGAGTTCCCCGGAGAATGAACTCCGGGAGGGTAGAGTCACAATTAATATGCTAAAAAAGTAGTAAAGTAAAAATGAATGAGCACACTCAATAAAAAAAAAGATTTATTCTTCCCAGATTTGAAACGTACTATCTGAATGAATAAAATTAATAATTGATGTTAATAGAAAGTATGGATTGAGTGACAAGGTGCGGTGGATTGGGCAGATCTCCAAAATTAAGAAAATAAAAAGACAGGTAAAAATTGCAAATAAGGAAAAGGGAAAATAGCAGAAAGAAAGAAAGAGTAATAAACAATGGAATAGGTGGGGAAAGAAGAAGAGGGGGAATGACCGTATGAAAGAATCGCCATTAGCAGAGTAATTGGCGAGGGTGAGAGGATGAGAAGAGTAAATTCCCTCACTGCCACCGTGAAAAACAAAAGCATTTCCCTTCCTGAGGAATTTGTCACCGCTGTATTCATGTACTGATCCTTCAATTCTCTTTACAAACACAACACACCAACAACTAGTTAGAAACACCGATAACAGCGGCAACGCCCTCGCCGCCGCCGCCGCCGCCGACATTATGTTGCCTTGCTAGTTTCTCCTCTTCTTTGTTAGATGGATGGAGAGAGAGAAAGAGGAGAAAAAGAGAGATCTGATGAAGATGAAGAGGAGGGAGAGGGAGGGAGAGAGAGAGAGAGAGAGAGTAGAGTAGAGTAGAGTAGTAGTATAGAAAGTAGGAGGCGAAAAGAAAGTATAAGAGTCACTCACTAGACTACGATATTTAACTCAGGTTAAGTTTCCTTCCTTCCCATAATTTCCGCATTATAAAAGGGTTGTGTTTTTTTCCCCCACAATTTGAAACTTTGTCATCGTATATTCAGATAAAAGTTATTTGTGTTTTTAATAAATATTAAAATTACATCTTTAATTGAAATTTTCATATATAAATTTTAAGTTTTTTTATAAATTTTTAAGTTATGACAAAATTTATAAGTTTGTGATTGAATTTTTCTTATTTATAATAAATAATAAAAAAATTTAAATGTAATTTTTGTGGAGTAATTTTTCTTTCAAATGAAACTTATTTTTTAAACGGAGGATTATCGGGCATCGCCAATACAATAATTGCTACTTTATTAGACACTTTTTTATATTAGTATTCTTATGAATAATAAAATATGGAGTATTAAGTTAGTTATTATAATTAATAATAATAATAACTTCGAAAAACAATTTGCTGTTTTTTTTTTTTCACTACAATTAACAATTAGCTGGAGCCTGGAGGTGGAAGGCATTTGAAAATTGGAATCACACGCTCTCTCCTTTCTACACGCGTACTTGTACGACAACAGATTACTTCTTTTTCGGAGTCGTACTCGTAATATTTTCCTTTGTACAGAATAAGTCGGTATTGTCCAGTGAACTTGGGCACTCTGTTATCCCTTTCTTTTAATTTGTCTTAGTGCGTCAAATAATTTTAAATGAAATTTATTTTACATAATACTAATCATATGGATAAATGGGAATATGAAAAAAGATATGACGTTCTGCCAAGTTTAATACTTTGTACAATTTAACAATAAGATTCATATAAATCTTAATAGTTAAAATTTGATATAGTTTAAATAATTGAAATTTGATAATTTTTTATTATTAAAATTATAATTATGTGTTTTATATTGTTAAATTGTATGAAACTTGACATATACTCGTATTGTTTTATGTTTTATTTAACTGCACAATTAAAATTATATAAAATAAATTTTATTTAAAATTATGAGATGTATTAAGAGAAATCGAGAAAAATAAGTAAGAATGAGGAGTCGAATCCCTCTCTCATCCACCATGTCATATATATGATATATCCAGGTGTGTTCCAGGCATCTCTTCCGATATAATATCCTCATCGATATTTCTTCTTTAAATTTTGTACACATTAATTTTTCAAATTTTCTTGGTTATGAAATTAAAATCTTTATTATTATTATTATTATTAATTTCCATTTATCATTTTTTTTCTTGTTCTTTTTATTTATTTTCTACCTTTTATCTATCATGATCAATATATATAAACATCACCCGTATAATTTAAACAAAATTATTCCCAATATTATCTGTTCGGGTCGAGTTCGATTCCTCGTGTTTTGGCACGAGTCAGGACATCACACTATCAAAATCTCTTTAGAGTAATGTTGGAATCAACATTAAAAAGGTTTCCCTAATCATTTAATAGAAGAATCAAGATATGTGATAATGTTAAATTGCAATTAAATGTGATACATACCACATTATCAAGTATATGGTAATTTTAACTTTAATTTTAAAATTTTTTAATTTTAATAATATAAATTACATTAGCAAAATCTGTAATCTTTTAACATTTAAGTTCAAACAATCGACATTTATGTTTGCCCTCATAACCCCTACATCGAGTATGTGGCAAGACGGAACGACTGCACCAGCGAGTGTCCATGAAACCAAGTTGTTAAGTGATTGATTTAAACTGCTAAATACTGCAATCGCGATTATGTCCGGATGGATGGAACTTCATATGGCTACAAGTAGACCATCTATTTTATATTTCACCCATTACATACAACCTCCCCCTTCATATATGCCTGTAAAATGGAGCTGTGCACCAGATGTACTTGGAGAAAGCCCAGCCCAGCCCAACAACCGAAAAAGCTTTTATCTGCCAGCCGTCTGAAATTACTACTACTGTAAATGTTAATGTTACAGACAACTATCCATCCATGCATGCTTGAGAATGAACATCACAGACACAGATGGAGTATATTAAAAATGACATTCCAACCCTAGTTACTTCCCAGCATATATCCATCGCCCCACGATAATATTTGCAGACCACATGGATTGAGCTCGACAAGCAGTACAGGACTGAATGTCTCCAAATTTTACATCAGTCCATGTCAAGGAACTCCATCCTCTTTCTCATGCTACCCTTCAAATCTGTAGCCTCCCTTTCTGCCTTCTGTGCCTGTCAAAGGAATAACAATATATACATCAGTGACCGTAGAACACAATACGAAATTGATTTCTTCCAACTCACATAATGAGTAAAATAAACACATTAACCAACACAACAATTGAAGTTTATACTTCATGATCAGTAGATCACACAGTGTGACTTTTTTTTCTTCCATTTATTAAACATCCGAAGCCAGCACTGCAGACAAACTATAACCCATTTTCTAAGAGATAATTCAAGTCTGAGGGAAGATAGACTTGAGCAAACTGGTTCTCAAAGAAAAAATTACCAACTCAGAAGAAAGGTTGTGAGTAGCGACTTCATCAAAAGAGGCAACATAACCAGCTGATGCAATGGGGAAAATAAGTTGCGAAATAAAAAAAAATAAGAAATGAAACATAAGAAATTACCAGTACCTAATACACACAAGAGAAACAGTGAATAGTCTCGCTTGACAGGAATGCATGACTAGACAAATGGCCAGCGGTGCACCAGTAACAAATTTACATGATGTAACAAAGTTATGAGATAAGAATTTCCGATTAAATTACTGATACAAACAGTTTCTTTAGATTAGTCATATACTCATATCTATAGGAAGCAACTACTTGCCTTGACAATTTCATTTTACAGACGATACAACAAATTATGCAGATGGCTCTCAATGTCACCACTTGTGGTTTAGATCTACCAGAAAATTTATTTTCTCCATGAATTTAGCAATTACAGTAAGCTTCTACAATCAGAAGACAAATGTCCTCAAAAAGACGTTCTCAGTTTAACCTGACATTGTTCTTTACATCCCAGTGATGCGTCCACCTTACAGGTTTCATCCTAGTAAGTACTGATAAAAGAGATTTACGGCCAAAATATGATAATAGTACTACAATCACTCAAAAGTTGGTAGGCTACCCCATATGGGGAACAACTAAAGCAAGATGAGAGTTGGCTAGTTAATATATATATATTCATATTCATATTCATATTCACTGGTATACATGTTAAAAATTTTAAGTACAACACATACCCTTTTAATCTCTGCAGGCGGAACGCAAGTCATGTGTGGGGGGAGTTCCTCTTTCTCTAAGTCCTAATTCATTAATAAGAAATGGGAAAGTCAGCTTTGAAGTAACTTGTTGTTGGTCATTAGAAAATGCAACTGGTAAGATTTTATACCACTTCGCCAATTAAAACAACATTCTCCCCACGAATCACGTAAAGCCCTAAAGGAATGTCACAATAAAGATCACCAACAATAACACGCTCACATGCACCTTCAAGGACAGCATTGGCTGCAGTGACATTACAATCATTGTCAGAAGTTTAGAATATTAGCATCCAAACTCTATCATCTGAAAGGGAGAATTTGGTACCAAATTGATCGAAAGAACGAAGTAGTCCCAACAATTTTCGACCATCTCGCAGCAAAACGAGAAGTTTCTCTGCACACAATTAAAGAAATATGTCAATTATAATGTGTTCCTCAATAATAAAATGAATCTACACTAATTGGTTTCTGTCTGCATCATATCATCCAATTGTGATGTCATGTATTAAGGTTGCTTCATTTGTATGTACATAATCAAAGTCTACTTATGGTCATGTGGCAATGAATTAATCCTCATCACACTATAACACGGGTTGATTATAGATTACAGTATAAAAGTTGTGCGTTGGAAAAAATATGGATCTAACTCGATTTAAATGAAAATATCTTTCTCAATGATCTCGTATTAAGCAAAGTCAGTGCAGCTTTTGCACAGAACATAAACCTTTTATGTGCTGGAAATTATTTTTTGACGTTGCGTACAAATCAAGAACACAAACTCTTGCCAGAAGTAACCATACTCTTATCATTGGTTATACTTTTTACAATCAAGCAGACAATCCGTAAGTGCATAGTAGAAGTTAAAGATGTAGAACAATCCACATTCCAGCAGGAAGATTATTTTAATTCATGAAAACATTTCTGATACACCGTTAGGTTCTATAAAATCCCATTCCAATTACTTCAAAGGAAAATGCAGAGAACTTATTTTCCTGGTTAAAATGCAACGAAATTAGAAATATACTGTCAGGATAGCCTATCATAGTTAATTACAACTACTTTGTACAAGTAATGCATGTATGTGCTGTGTAAGTGCTGTGTAAGTGCTGTGCTAGTACCTTATGGGTTATGTTGTATTGTGTAGCCAATAAGCCTTGTAGTGGCAGTGTGACTATAAACAGCAAGATGATGTATTACTTTCTCAAGCAATGAATGAATAGAAGTTCACAATGGTGAAACTACTTTCTCTCTCTAGATTCAACTCCTCTCTCTGTCTATCTTTCTCTATCCTCTTTGTCTGACTCTCTCTTCAACCTCTGAATGACTGAATTTATCCCTCTCTCTCCACTAAATCTCTAATTTCTTCCTTCTTCAATCTCTGCAATTTCTTAATTTTTTGGATCCTGACAAATTTGTGGTGAAACCTAATTTCTCAATCTAATTTCTTCTTCAGTCTCAAATTTCTAGTGAATCCTGACATATACTCAACTTCTTTGCCACAAAAGAAATTGTATCAATGTAACCAAATATATATATATATATATAATCAGCTTTTTTGACCCATTAGAAAGTACCAACGCAGTCAACTTTTTGCACAAAATTTTGTTAGAGAAAAGGAAAAGGGAAAGAGATCGCATGGTATTCAAATCTCTCAGACATGGATCAGAATCAAGAATACAGTGCATACTCCTTCCATCCAAATAAAGGGAAAAAAGTGCCCCATTTTCAGAAATCGTGGAATTCGACTCATTTACCGCAATATGAACATTATTATTGGAGACCAGATTATAAAAATAATGTGGTAAGTAGTTTTCAAGATTCACTTAAATCATATCAATTTCGAAGTTTGTGATATAGACAATTCATGGGACTTCACAAAAGCAACACTAGTCTACATACTGGGAACATATAACAGTGAAATTCAAATATTGACTTAGAGTATTTCTTTGTATAACGAAGTAAAAGAAGCAGTCAGTAGTACATATAAGGGGGGTGGGGAGAGGGGGAGAGAGAGAGAGAGAGAGAGAGGGAGCTCACTGTCAAGATAACTAGCGAGAGAGGTAGAGAGATAGACATCCTCCTCCGGAGCGGCAGCCCAAGACATCGGAACTCTCAAACTTAAACCTTTTCGGTATCAGAAAAATCACCGATACAAAGCGCATTGGCAGCTAAAGTAGCCTTCACAATCTTTCTTCCCAATCGAACCCACTTCTACTGTTGTACAATGTGTTTCTTCCCCCAAATAATACGAGTACCCCAATTGAATTGACTGAAGAAAAAAGAAACCCTAAACCTAAACTATAACCAAACTCAAGTAAAAACTCGGTGGCCTATCCCCCAATACAAATCTGGGGCAACCCGATTTATTTTCTAGTAATAACGAGTAGCGTGAGCAGAGAGACACGATTAGAAGAAGAAGAAGAAGAAGGCAAGCAAGTCATTGATTGCTTAGTGATGGAGTATTATTTTATTTAATCATAATTTGCCTTACTAATTCTGTTTTTGTCAAACTTTGTTTTGGTCCTTCAAGTTGTCCTTTATTCTATTACCCCTCTCTTTTTTTTCTTTTTCTTTTTTAATTTGGAAGTCATATCTCAAACATAATTCAAGTATTAGATTTATTTATTTTTTCTCAAGCGAAGAAAATGTGAGTCTGTTGAACTTATGAGAATCATAAGTCTCAAGCAATAGTTGTACAGTTTAATTTAACTTTACAACTAACGTTTTCTTTTTAAAATTTTTAAAGAAATTATTTTAATACAAAACAATATAATTCAATGCCATAAATTTTAATTTATGGACACATCTTACCGACCATATTTTAGTTGAGACATATATTAATAACAAGTATTTCAGTCGTTTGTTAGGCCAATAGTTTGTAACTACGTTTTCTCGCGTACTAAAGGGAGAGTTCTGAGAGTTGTGGGTTGCTGTTAGTACTTATCACAGTGTCCGACTACAACGCCAATGACTATCACGTGATTAAGAAAATTACCTATTATATTTGTGGATCAAAATAAATAGGGTGAAAAAAATTTCATTTCAGTTAAAAATAAATTTACAATTGACCAAACTTTGAATAATCGACTAAAGGAAAGTTAATGTACTTTTTAAAATCAACCATGAATCAAATTATTAGCTGAATAATCACAAATCGATCCTCATTTCACAACTTACTGTAGCTAAATAATTTGGTCCTTTTTATAACTGGTGTAACAAAAAAATAAATTAAAAAAAAACACTGATTCTTTATTGACAATATTGTCCATCACCAACTAATTTTGGCTGAAGGTGAAAACTCCGTATTAGATATCTTGCGGGACACAAGACACAACCAATTGCGGGAAACAAGACACATATTATGGAAATCTCAGGGGAAATTTCATTAGTTGTGGTCATTATCTCGTACCTGCTTCACTAGTTGAAATATATGCAGCATCCAATATAATTTACTCTTTACGAGGGTACAATGAATAACCCATAGTATTGAGCAATTTTGTTGGAAAGAGCAAAGAGCTATTAAATCCTATTATTCTCTCCAGGCCAGTTTCAGGGACCTTCATTCTATGGAACATGCAAGAAGCACCTAATAGTTCGATTTTAAAGAAAAAATTAAAAATAAAATAAAATAATTCAATAAACAGTCTGATAATGCCGCTCAATAAAGGTCCCAAAAACAGCTTGGGGACACGCGATAGCATCGCAAGAGATAACCTGTATAATATTCTCATTCTGGATATACCTGTCAAACTCAATCTCTCAACATCTGCGTTAGTAGAAACAAGTCGATACCAGTTAAACTAAAAGTCACCGGTATACTTGATTTAGCTTTTGATACATAAATAATCCTATATACTCTATTAGAATTAAAAACATATTCTTAACTTAAATTTAAAATTAAAAAAAATATATTCAACATATCTGTAGTATGGTAGAGTTATTCTACCATCGGCCACATATATGTTCATTAAATTAAAATAGTAATTCATCATAAAAATAACAGTAAGATAGTCTTAATATATATTGGGATAAAATTAACTGTGCTCTTTCAGGATGATAGAGAAAAACAAAAAAGAGAAGGGCAAGGTCAGAGTGAATGTAAAGGAGGTGATCTACCAAATACAAACCTAGGTACAACCGTACAAGGCTCTGCAACTCTCTGTCTAAAGAAGATTTCCATGAGAGTGTAGACATTCCATAATGCAATCGACGGTTTAGAGTTCATCATGATTTAATCCATTTCCACCTGCAAACCACCAAACCTTAGACATGCCATTGTTAAACAACAAAATCCTGTTTAGTTCTTCATTTCTTATAATTCTGGAACAAAATCCTTGCTTCATACTATTCTTATTTTTACTCATTGATAATATCATTTCTTCTGAAAACAGTGTTCTAAATACACTAAAATCCTTATATTGTCAACCAAAAGCACCATAACCCATTAACCCTTTCAAGGAAGAAACCCATAACTACGTTTATGACAGATAATTACTCAAATTCTTGGACATTTGAGAAAGAGATTTGCAGCTGCGTATTTATTACTTGGCAATGAATGTGGCATACCACAAGTCACAAGTGTGAATATCTACCATGACAATTGCCACACAAAATGTTCCAATATTATGAATGTGTGTTTATTAGATTATATAGTGATACAACATATTGGAACCTTTTTAGTAAAGCAATTGCACGACAGCACATGAAAAATTAGATTTAAATCCACAAAGATTAACAGTTAGTAGTTTGACCTGGAGTTTCCTCTTTGAAGAAAAAAGATATCTCCCTGGCAGCAGATTCAGGTGAATCTGAACCATGAACACAATTTCTTTCTGAGTTCTGCCCACACATTGCTCTGATGCTGACAATAAAGTAAACAATGTATTGAAACAATATAATCAGACAAGTACCAAGGAAGACTAATCACAGAGAGAGAGAGAGAGTATAATCCTCTGAATAATATCATGGGAACTTTAAGTCTGGGAATATAATATCTGTCAGATAAAACAACCAAATATTCCCCACCTATAAGGATGAGTAACCTTAGCCTCGCTCGCATCAGTAGGTCCAATCAAAGCACGCCATTCTGAGACAGCATTCACCTTCTCCAGCACCATTATTAAAACTGGACCGCTGACATATGGTGATGATTCAGGAATAATATTAACCAAATAAAGTTATCTTCTAATCACAGGCACACACTCGAGCACAAAATCAGAAAATGTATGGATGGCAAAATTCCTTAGCACACTTTAGGCTTTATGAAGCTTCAATTAATATGATGAGACTTCAAGCAGTTACCACAAATAAGATTTGAGCTGTATTCAAGTCAACTAAACCCGAGTGCCAATCTAGTTCAAGTTGACTAGGAAGTCATTTGATGTAGAATGACTCCATCCCTCTGAATGTAGAGCATCGCTCTTAATTTCTGTCTCTTCCTTTCTCTACGGTTAGATCATACCTCAATTTGAAATTTCTATCTGATGTGCTAGTATATCTAAATTCCATGTATATTTTCATTTTTCCAAAGTTCGAAAAATAAATTAAGTGACAACAAAATTAATCAAATTATAATAGCACACATCCATGTTATTTTTGTTAACACTTGATTCAGCTATATGGATATAAATCATGTATTCATGTCAATGATTAAAATAAGCAGGAAATAACCGGGCGAGCGTGACCGAGTAAAACCTATTAGGTTCCAAAAGTAACTCAAGTGGAGGGTTTTTTTTTTAATAAAAGAAAAATAAAAAACTTAGCTTCCGATGATCATAGAAATGCAAATATACCTAGTCATATATTTGACAAGGCTTGGAAAGAAGCTCTTCAAGGAATGCTCAGCATAAAAACTTTTAGCACTATCTTCATCAAGCTGGACCATCATTTCCCTGGATATGCTGAATCCAGACTCGAGAATAGAATTCTTGATTGCATTAGTATGGTTGCCAAACAATCCATCTGGTTTTATCATCGCTAAAGTGCTCTCCTCGTCCTCCGTTAGTCTACCATTTCCAAAAGATCTATAGATCTCGAAATAATTAACAAGGCAGAGTGGTGAGATAGCTAGAACCAGTAGATATATAGTAGAAACAAGGTGTTGATAAAAAATATAGAATTCTGCTACAGAGAAACCATATGTACGCAACTACATGCTTAAAATATAGATTGAAAAATCTTAATATATCATTGAAGGAGTCCTGATAGTAGTAGTGCTGAACATTTTGAAATACAAGTTAGAATGTAAGCAAATCGTGAACAAAGTTGAAGTAATATTTATATGCAACTGGAATTCATATCCGAATTCAAATTGAGTATGGAGTGTGTAAATAGTTATAGTTGGTTGATGAACTTCAAATTCACGTTTCCACCCCACCCCAGTTCTAACAACAAACCAACCTCAACCCCGAATGTCGAAAGCCGAAGAAGCGTTCAGTTTGAAATTAACTTTCTAGCTAATACTAGTTTGTCTTGTCATTAAGAAATACTCCGTACAACAATAATTATAAACAGAAACTCCAGTAATAGAATAGAGGAAACAAGTATGAAAAGAAGATATATAATAATACAAAAAAAAAAAAAAAAAAAAAAAACAAAAGGTATGAAGCAAGTTTACTCACCGAGTGAAAAGGAGGAGAGAAGCTATATAGATGGTGTTGGCGTAGGCGTAGGTGTAGTAGTAGAATGGAACGAAACGGTGAATCATGTTACCAGATAACACAACGATAATAAGATGCTGATGATGTAGTAGTAATAATAAGATGAAAGTTAAGTTTTTCAGCGTACAATTCAAATAGCAGTGCCAATTTTTATGCGAACCCGCCGCTTATGTTAATTAATATATGCCATTGCCAAACTCCAATAACTATTCTAGTAGTGTTTCTGATGTTAGGGCGGCCGTCCACTCGAGTATTTCGGGTCCGACCCGTATTAAGTGATCTGAAACCCCTGTCCTGTCCTGTCCTGTCCTCTCCTGAGTGTAAGAGCACATGTATCAGTTGTCTATATTTTCTATAATTTCTATCTTACTAAATAAAAATAAAAAATTAAAATTTTAGAAGTTATTTTTACACTAGAATCGCTAAAATAAATAATTTATTAAGAGATTTGTAAAATAAATATCTACATCAAATTATTTACTATTTAAAACACTCTAATTTGTATAATAGTGATTTTACTGTAATTTGAGATTTCGATTAATCCGGACTGCAATCAGCCCCAAATACTTTATTTTTTTAGGACTCAAGATCTCGACTAATCTGGACCGCGAATAGTCCCTTTTGGGGGCATTGCTCTTAATCCGAACCGTGATCAGGTCCTTTTGGGGACAGTGCTCTCAATGGTTAAATGAATTCAAACTCTTCCACTGGATCTAATGCATGTTGGTGAAAAATCTATTAAGAGACACCGATGTAAATGACTTAAGTTGCATGTCGTGTGAAATATATGACATTTTTCAACAACGTGCCCTCCCAATTTTTAAATTTCATTCATGAGAATAATACGCGTAATTTTTGTTCAATTCACATTTTCACAAGTTTTTACTTTATTATAAGAAAAATAATAAAAATATTTTGATTTAAAATATTTAGCCAGATTTGGATAGATCTAAAGAGTTTTTGCACTTACATGACCTCTAAAATATTAGTATGTCTTTTGAGTCATTTAAGATTTTTGGTCTTAATCGGACTGATATCATAAGAAGAAAAGGAAAAATACTTATAATTGTAACTTGTGAAGTTGTCATACCTTTAATGAGAATTATTATCACGCCGTCACTTCTATTATTTCACGTCAGATTAGTACATTTTGCATTTTGTTTGTATTAAATTATAAATCTTAAAAATTAAATTGTATCATGATTTTGATATGACTTTTGTATAATGAAGGTTATATTTATTTAAATTTTTATACATTTTGTACTGCTGATCTTCTTATGATTAAAATCAATTAAATTTGAATTATAAATTTATACAAAAATACTAAAAAAAATTTAGAATATTAACTTCATTTTTTTTTGTTTTGGAAAAGAGGGTGTAGTATAAATTATTGTGTGCATAATGGCAACTGGTTTGTACAGGAAGTAAATTTTATTTATGATAAATAACGTCTCAATATTGTGAATAAAGAAATTGACACTAAATAAAGTACATATTTTCCGAATGCAGCCATAGACACATAGGTGAGTCGATTATATGTGAATTACCGGATATCAAATGACTAAATCTAAGAAGCATCAATTTAATGGTCAAAATAAAAGTGATGCAACCATAGATGATTAATTGAACTATATATGATACAATTCGTACGTCGTATTTATTTGTTTCGATATTTTCTTTCATTTGTGGATTTTTTTTTTGTGGAATAATCTTTTTTGTATTTGAACAACTATTACAGGAGATAAAAGTCAATTCTTTCGTTCAAATTAAAAAGTTATCTTCTATTGCTAAAAAGAAAAAAATAAAAAACACTCCATCAGTTCCTAATTAATTGGCATTTATAGATTTTTTTGATCAAAGTTAATATATGTTTAACTTAAAATTTTTATTATTTTATAAATATATATAATGATAAGAAAATACATACAATCTATAATAAGATTTAATTTTTATAATTATAAAGTTGTAAATATATATATATATATATATATATATATATATATATATATATATATGTATGTATGTATGTATATGTATGTATAATTTAAAAGTTAAAATCTGATGAAATTGACTAAAATAAAAATTTAAGAGACAGTTATATAGAAAAAGAGAGGGTAATGTATTGGGTCTAGTAATACTTTCTTTTCTTCGGTAACCAAAATTAATTATATAAAAGACAACCGTGTATCTATTACTTGTATATAAAAAGGAAAATGTGATGGGAAAACTAATTGTCCATTGAAATTACAAGTATGCCAGCAACTACATCTAAATCCCAAGTGCTATTTTCCCTTGACTACGTCTGGAGTATTGCTTTTGGACTTTTACCATTACCAGTTACCACATGGACAGCCCTTGGAATATACCTTACTCCTTCCACGTATATGATGTATATGTGTAATATATATATATAATATATATAATAATTTTCTTTGTTTGCATTTGCGGCTCGTAAGTTATGATATAATAAGTGGCCTTCACATAACGTAGGCAATGGCATGTCAGGATATTGCGGAACTCCATAAGAAAGAAAAAAAACCTCTTTACTGGTAAGTGCATCATTAGTTTTATCCTTACTTGCCAAGGTAAAATCTTCTTATCCACCGACTTCTTTAGTATAAGTTGGATCATGGGAACTCCAAGTTACATGTTTAGTGTCGAGGGAGGCCCATAAGTCCGACGAAATGAAATTACAAGGTCTATAGGACAATAACTTCTTTAAGAGCATGACATACTTCAATTTGATGAACATAATTTGTAGAGAACTGAGAGCGAGGACAAGTTGAGATGATACCATTTGTTTCAGAATTTCACAACAAGTGATTATCCCGCCTTCAAACTAAATGGCATTGACCTTGTAATTTTATAAATTTATATTAATCTTCATTTAATATAATTTCATTTATTCTCTCTGTTCCGAAAATATAATTAGACATACATTCAGTTCACACTCGATTCCAAATTAGAGTGAAATTTTTAAAATGAAATATCATAGGATATACAAATAATACTCTTCAATATAAACTTATGTACATTGATATTTGTATTAATTTATAGCACAAATAAAATCTTAACATTTACAAATAATACTATATTAAAAGAGAAATATATTTTTAATTTTAGAATCAAAGAAAAATTAATTTTTTAAAAATTAATTAATATTATTTAACATATACAAAAATTTACATAAAATAATGTGCGAAAAAATCAAATTACAAGTAAGTAAAAAAAGGAACGAAGAGATGCGCTTGGGACATGACTAGTACAAGGGAAAAGTAATTGTATTTTGAAATAGAGTAGAAAAGATGTATAGAAAAGTTATTTAAATTTTAAGTACACAGGTCATAGCCAACGTTCTAAAAAGTGGTCTAGGTAGTGTTTCGTAACCATAAAATTTTATTAGGCGTTTAATTATGCGTTGAATTAATTAGGCGGGTATCATGTGGGCTAAGTAGTCTGACCAAGTTTTTTTATTTTTTCTGTAATCATTTGAAATGACAATAAATTTCTAATTTTGTTCAAATTATGTGACTAAGTTGAAGGTTATAATAGGTATTATGTTATATTTAATAGGAATTGAGTTGTGTAATAAACATTTCTTTTATTATATTAATGTATTTATGACGTGACTTTTAGGTTTTTTAATGATATAGTTTTATTCTGTTACATCAAAGTATTTTTTTGTAAAATATTATTTTTAATTATTTCTCTTTTTGTAAATATATATATACTATCTAGAACCATAGTATAATAACCACCTAACCGCACACATAAATTTTGCTTATAAAATTTAAGCGATTCAAGGATAATCGTCCGCATGCATCTGTATAACGAGTTTTGTAGAACACCGGTCATAACAAATTAATCATCATATTTACTCCTGTCCGATCGATATAAATAGTGTTTCATCTTATTGCACAAATTTTTAAATGATATGTAAGTACTAAAGAAAGGGAAATTATATATATGATAACTTTATTAGATTTTGTATTAAATAATATTGTACTAAATTATTTAGACCGATGATGCATTGTCCCGGTTGCTTCCTCCCAAAACCGGAGAAAAAAAAGGTATAAATAAATAATATAATAGAGAAAAAACGTAACAGGGAGCAGTCGAAACCTCTCACCACCGCTTCCGGACTTTGGGTTATCCGGGCAGAGGAGTTGGCTTCCTTCTGACTCTTTCTTTTGCGCGTATCAATATACATAAAAAAATAAATAGGAGTGTATTAAACCTAAAATCCGTCTATCTATATTTATATTTATACATATAGATTATAGATGGATATAAATTAGAAATTAAACAACAAATCTTCAAATTCAAATCCAAATCTTACGTTAGGTTGGGTGGAGAAATGGGAGATGGAAATAATCCTAATCCGTTTGAGGAGCAGCAGCAGCAGCAGCAGCAGCTTCGAATAATTCCAAAAGTCTTGATATCACATGTATACCCCCTTGCCCCCCCTTCCCTTCAATCGGTTACTTGTTTTAGTCGTATTTGACTGCCGTTGAGTCCAAGTTTCCTTCATCAATTCTCGCTTTTCAGGTTTGTTTTCCGATCATTATTTTTCCCTAAATTACCTGCGGCCTAGGGTAGGGTAGAGTTGGTGGGGTTTAAGGTTTCCTCTTTCCTTTTCCCATTATTATTTCATTATCCATGTGTTCTTCAGATCATTATACTATTTTTTTTGACATCTTCCTCAATGATCCCAATTGTTGTTTATTTCATTCTTAGTTATATTCTTTTGTGTTGTGACAAGTGCAAGAAAATAAAAACGGGAGTTTCCTTAAATCTTACGAATTCAGCTTCAGTTGGTTTTGCCTGCAGCCCCTTACTTTTGGATTTTGATTTAGTCTATCAGTGGTTTCGTTTAATTGAGGATTTTTTTTTTGGTTGAGATATTAGTCATGTATTTAAGGTTAATTGTGTTTACTGTTCATATAATGCTATCTCCGTCCTAGTTCTCTTTGATTTCTGCAACATGAACTATATATATACGAGTCTCAAATTTTATTTTTACTTGGGGTGCTGATCTCTGAGTGGGAAAAGGAAAGAATTTGAAGGATTTACTTTTAGTATCTTATGCATTGTGTATGTGTCTAAAATTGTTCCTTACTCTCTTTGATTTTCTCTCAACCTAATTAAGCTTTACTAGAAATTGTGATTGATGCTGTACATTCCTAAATGATTTTTTTTTAAAATATATATAATTTTTAGGCTTGACATTATTTATTAAAGATCGACAGCCTGTTTTATTGGAAGAGATTTACGAATGCTGTTCAAATGTTATGATCTAGCTATTTCCTTCGTTTATATACAGATTTTTGGAGAACAAGATCATGGCAACTGCAACAATGGCCACTGCCGCTGGTGCAGCTGCTCTTTTATATTATACTTTAAACAAGAAATTGCAGTCAACTACGTCAGCTGAAGATGATGATGAGAACAGAAGCCTTGGGCAAAGCAATGTTCATTTAGGGATTGATCGTGTTTCCAACAGACTCATTCAAGCCCCTGCCACATGGTTGGAGACAATTTCAACATTGTCAGAGACTCTTAGGTTCACTTACTCTGAAACCCTGGGAAAGTGGCCCATAGGGGATTTGGCTTTTGGCATCAGCTTTCTCCTAAAGAGACAAGTAAGGGTTGTTTATTATAATCTTATACTGACATTAAAACTTGCCTTTTCTGATCCTGAATTGCAAAAATGAGCAGCTGTTCTTTCTCTTTATTTTCATTAATTTGTACTTTGTAATTACATGTAAAAAATTTGTTCTATGACATGACAGCAGATGATTTTTAGAACTGTCCAAGGAAAGATATAAATTAATTAATATCTGGGATCAAATGTTACTGGCATCAGTTTGACTACTAGGTAGATGTGGGAATTGTTTCCTCCTTTGGAACATATTCCAATGAAAACTTGTACAGTTTTCGAATTCATTCCCAGTTTTCCTCAGGCACAGATACTGTAGGGGTTCTGACATGATATGTAACGACAAAGTAACTAAAATAGTGTTACGTTAGTACAGACAAAAATGTTATCTTGCGACTATGATACGGATATTATGTGATTCTAGCATCTTATATATTATAGTAGGTAGTTACTACCCTTCTGATTACGGCGCACAACATATGCGTATTCATTTTGACCATATAAGATTGCAAAATACTAAACTACCCTTGTCACATTCTAAAAGGAAAGACAAGCTGTCATGATTGTGAAATGTGAATACTATTGTCTTCAAGAGTACTTTTCAGTGGTGATGTATTAACAAATTACTTTACTTTTCAGGGAAACCTACAAGTTGATAGTGTGTTCGGGGGTAAAGATAGCGTCCAGCTTAAAGGAGCTGAAATAGCTTCTGAGCTCAGATATCTTTTGAACTTGCTGACTCTTTGTTGGCATTTCTCAAAGAAACCTTTCCTGTTATTTTTGGAAGAAACTGGCTATTCACAAGAAAGTGTTCTCCTTCAAGAACCTAAAGCTGGAGTAAGTTGTCCTTATGCAGCTATTCTTCTTTTGCTTTTGATTCATTGTTACTCACCACTAGCCCCCACCCCCACTCTCCTCCCCTCTCTTCCCCAACCAAAAAAATATAAAAATAGAAAAGGAACCTTGTCACTCGTTGCTTTATCCGGTTTCATATTTTAGATCGGAAGAAGAAGTGATGATAAATAACGGGTAGTTCAATTGCCATGTACTCTCGTTGGGAATGGGATTTAATTGGTGCGGGGAAGCCTAAGTGACAGAACAGAACTTTACTAACATGATGGTAGTTACTGTTAGTGGAATCTGTGTGTACTCATGAGAATTTTTTCGTTTTTGCAGATTCTGAAGCCAGCTTTTACGATACTAGTCGACCATAAAACAGAATCCTTTCTCCTACTTATTCGTGGAACTCACAGTATTAAGGACACACTGACAGCAGCTACAGGAGCAGTGGTACCATTTCATCACACAGTTGTACATGACGGAGGAGTAAGCGATTTAGTATTAGGTTATGCACATGGCGGAATGGTTGCAGCTGCGAGATGGATTGCTAAACTTGCAACTCCTTGTCTTATTAGAAAACTCAAAAAATATCCGCATTATAAACTTAAGGTATTGAATGTTTGACCTCAGATGCCTTCTTGTGAATTTACATAGGTTTCAAATGTGGAGCCAATTGAATGTCACAGGTTTTCTTTCTCATGGGCTTCTACTTTTGGTCCTGTGTTTCCAGGAAGGTTCAAATTTTGCTCTACATGTATTATGTTTCTAGAAATTAGTAATCTTCCTCAGAAATTGTGTTTCTTCTTCAATTTTAACCATACTGTATAATGTATGGCAAGTCTAATGATCTATAATTCTTGCAAATTAGGAATTGGAATATCTACAGTCATGAAAACTATATTTTTGTGATTATTAGTATCTTACAGTATATTGAACTTTAAATTGCTCAAAAATAGACTTCATATTGTTTCAGTTACTAGTTCTTCTTGATCTCTTCTTGTTGTTAATTGATATACTGGTGGTTGTGTGTGTGTATGACTATATTCATCCAAGTCCATAAAGTACAAATATATATGCACAGTCTGAGGTGATTTAGTTTTAAATTCCTTCTTTGATGTAGATTGTAGGGCACTCTTTAGGTGGAGGCACTGCAGCACTTTTAACTTATGTAATGCGTGAGCAGAAGGAATTGTCTACTGCTTCTTGCGTCACATTTGCTCCAGGTTTGTTGTATATACATTGTTCACTTATGATGTACTCGTACTACTTGTTTCTATATTTGTCTTTTAGTTTAGTTCTTTACCTAGCTGGCGCTGAAACCCATGTCGTTAACTCCCTCAATCTTGAAAAAGGTGAAATTTTTTGGTTGACTTTCTTTTACTTTACATTTTAAGGTTTTGCATATGATGCACGCGCGCGCGCGCGTATCTATTGTTATCTTTCAAATATTAAAATTTAATTACTAAAAGGTTTGTTGAACCATGTTGAACTTTTTCCTATGCAAACCTTTATTCAGATAAAACTCATACAATAGTTGTACATTTTAATTAGGACAGGTAAGCATTATTTGTTTGTTACGAGTTCCAGTATAGCTTTGTTGTGGAGTTTTGATCAATTTTTTTTTGGTTTTGAATGCCTGATGCAGCTGCTTGTATGACGTGGGATTTGGCGGAATCAGGCAATGAATTCATTACCTCTGTTATCAATGGAGCTGATTTAGTGCCTACATTTTCAGCTGCTTCAGTGGATGATTTGCGCGCTGAGGTAAAATCCTGGAGTGTTAGTTGGAAGGCATATATGATTGCCTTCCCTGTTCCTCAACCGCACACTAAAAGTAAATAAATAAAGATAAAATAAAATAAGTAAAACATTGGTGAATTTTTCTCGTCACCTTTATATAACAATCTTGTTACCTTTTCTGAACTCCGGTATGTTGATATATGAAGACATTGATGTATTGAAGGCTAGAGGTGTACAAATTTTTAGGAAACAGGAATTCTTCCACAACTCCATCAAATAAATTGATGCTTGATATGTATTAGATTTTTTGTGATTGTCATAGAAGATATCATTTACGATGCATTCCATCGCCGAAGTGGGCTTACTCTATCGCTATATTTCAGTCACATGGACTGAATGAAAACACATTGCTAGCTTCCCTAACCAACTACGCATGTGCTAGGTGTGGCATAATTTTATTGCTCTGTTAAAGGCTCCTGTCATTTATGTACAAACCAAATGGAAATTGAAAGAAAGCAATACCTTCCTGTAGGTGACGGCATCTGCTTGGCTCAATGATCTAAGAAATCAAATTGAACATACTAGAATTCTTAGTACTGTCTATCGTTCTGCATCGGCACTGGGTTCTCGACTTCCATCCATTGCTAGTGCTAGAGCAAAAGTAGCTGGCGCTGGTGCAATACTTCGTCCAGTTTCAAGTGGCACTCAGGTATATTGTCTTTGCTGGGAGATAACTTCTTTTTTCCCCCTGATGATGATTTAAACCTCAACTAAATTAGCTGAATATCAAAACTGTAGTAGTTTAACTTCTGCGCCTTCTGTACGTTTTCTTGATAGGCTCTAATATCTACTGTAATAATAATATTAAGTTTAGCTATAGAAGTTTAAATCTATGTAACGCCAGTTCAAGCTCAGTGTCGGGCTCTGGCTCTTGTTTCTGTAGATGTAAGAAAATATTTAATTAAATTTGATTTCGTCATGTTCTTGATGATCATAGGTTGTGATGAAGAGAGCCCAAAGCATGGCTCAGGCAGCATTGTCACGCCCTTCTCTCCAGTTATCCTCATGGTCGTGCATGGGTCCACGTCGTCGGCCTGCCACTACTCGTACACGCTCAAATATTCGTGAATATTCCTCCGAATCTCCAGCTAGCAAAACAGAGACCTCTGAACCTCTTATTACCTCCCCTCGGAAGTCCATAACTACCATTGAAGCCATGGAGCTTCCTGTATCATCAGAGGTTCCTGTATGGAATTCAGACAATGAATGTTCCGGTTCAAATGAATTGGGTTTGAATGCTGATTATCGCGATGACCTTGTCGGTCATAGTACACATGAAGATGGTATGACTGAAGTTGAGCTATGGCAACAACTTGAGCATGAGCTCTATGATCAAATGGAAGGTGAGGAAGCTGATGTTGCCAATGAGATAAGGGAAGAAGAGGTGGAAGCTATAGCCGAGATAAGTGAGATAGAGCCAGAGAGCTCTGTCCTCCAGACAAAAGAAGTGCACAGATTCTATCCCCCAGGAAAGATCATGCATATCGTCACACTTCTCTCTGATAAACTGGAGGGCGAAAATGATAACGGGACCTCTACTGACAATGATAGTAGTGAGATAGCAGAGACAAAGGTTGGCATTTTCCTTACCTCCAGATCATTGTATAGTAAACTGAGGCTGTCACAAGCTATGATTGCTGATCACTTCATGCCAGTTTATAGACGGCAGATTGAAAAATTGATTGCGGAGCTTGAAAAGGAAGATACTCAAGAAATAGAAAACCATGAAAGCAGATAGTAAGCAGAGCAGAGGTGAGGTATTGTTAGGGTTTGTAAGATTTTTGAGAGGGGATGTTTGTTGAAATTTCAAGGTTTATCAGATGCAAAATATCAAAATATATGATAACTGCACTGTTTCTCTAACCAGCAACCATGCTAAAAGGTAATACCAGTCTTTGATTTTGGGATAAAGAGTAGTACTCATCGCATTTTTTTGGTGCGGAGTCTAATGGGAGATTTGCTGATGTTCGTGGGGTGCAAACCACTGGGATGCTTGACGTTGAATTGATTGGATCCCTATTACACCCTCTGCTCCAACTGTTAATGTTTCTTCTCCACCTCGAAGGCAGCAACACCTTTAAATCATTTAATCTCTGTATGTGTATGTTAATATGTTGAGGTCAGGTCCTGCTTCTTTGTTCCTTAAAAATCAAATGAGATCCAAGTTTGTAAATAGTTGTGATAATATAGAGATAGATCAAACTACATGCTCCTATGTTTGTTTCTGACTTGAAGTTAGTAAAATCAGCTCTACATATCAAAGCTGATGTCTTGATCAAACAACTTAACAGACAAAAAGTTTGACAAAATCAATGTATTTGAGAATCTCCATGTAAAAAAGTACTTTTCTTCGCTCGACTGTTCTTCAATGAGATTAGGTAGGAAGGATGCTTATTCCAGTTAATTGTGGACTTGGCCCCCCATATAATAATTTATAAGATTACATAATTGAAAGTTACGTTCCTGTTAATAGTTGCTAAACAATAGTAGTATTTTGTTATGAAACAATAAAAGCACACATTTATTATACGTATGATGGGGCAAGGCTATACGATAATAAAGCTGGGATATTGTGGATTAATTGAGTAATTAGCTTATAAATCCGTGCACAACATGGGTGAATATTTTAATGTGTTTTAATATTATTAATTTAATAATCGTGATACAATTTAGTAAATATTGAATATTTAAAAAGTTATTGAAAATTTAAAAATAATTTAAGTAACTTATTATTTCCTTTATATATTAAAATATAATAATAGTATCAAATACCTATATAATATTATTTGAAAGCATTTCTTTTTTTACGATTTTATTGTCTGAACTTCAAAATCATAAACTGGTTTGATATGAGAAATGTAATAAACTTAATATCTTAAATATGCTCACTAAAGTTTTAATAAGAGTTAAAAATATGTTCTAATTTAGAATTGTAAGTTAATTTAATAAATCGTTTTTGTATTTTTTAGAATTATCTCAACTTCTGTAGTAATATATAAGAATGAATTTAGTTATAATAGTTTTAATTAAATAGATTTAATTAGTGATTAAGATTATAATTATTTGAATAGTAATTAATTCATTATAGATTATTTTGACTTGATCGCATGATTGTTTTTTTTCAATTTATTATTGTTGTTGTTGTTATTATTATTATTATCATCATCATTGTGGTTATTATTATTATTCAATTAGGAATGAGTAAAAAAAAAAAGAGTCCAATTGAGAGAAAAATGTTAAAAAATCATCCTTAATGTATTTTTAACTTGATTAGATTATTATTATTTGTAATGTTTTTTTTATAAAATTTGAAAGTAGTATTTAGTTATTATTTATGAAAATGATTATTTTCAATATAATTAAAGAAATTAAAGAGTCTAATTAAGAGAATTTTTCTGAACGTATTTTTTTTTGAATTAATATATAATAATAGATAAACCGAAATGAGTGTATATATTCGTGTCAGATGATTGAGATTGAGTTGGGTCATGGATGGCAATGAATTCTCACGATACAGTATTCCCGGCCGCCGCCTCCATCAAAAAAATGGTATTGGCTAAATTGATTGATTTCCACGTCAGGAATTAAATAACTTATTTGATTTTCTTTTTAATTTAAAATATTGGAAATTATGGTATATACCGTTGACGTTATAATTTTCTCATTATAGTAAAAGAAATAAAGCAAGCAAATTATCACTAATAAAAAAAAATAAAGACGAATTTTGTGTTATGGTGTTCTGATATATACCGTATATGTTTTTTGTGTTGAAGTGTGCTTGAAGATTTCTTGAAGAGAGTATGGTATATAATATTCTGAATTAATGAAGTCCTCTGTATTTAAGAACCAGTAGTCACAATTCTTTTTTTTATTCATACGAGAATAAAGCTAGTTAACGGCCTAAAGCAGAGGAAAAAATTATTAAGTACTCTAATGTTTCCTTTAATTTTCATGAAACCATAATTATAAATAATATTAGTTTTGAATTTTGAATTCCATGTACTTGTTTGATATGTAGGGGTGAGGGGTCGAGGAAGACGCCGTAATAGAAGCTCCATAATTAAGCAAAAAGGAGCATTCTACAAGTCCATTATATCTTTACTACCACATTGTGAGACAGAGATAGATAGAGATTATATTGAAGGGGTCAAAGATAGTTAAAGCCATCACCACAATTAATCAATTAATAATGAGATTTAGGAAGCTAGGCTGAGCTGGATAGACGATCTTACACGTTGGTCACTCACACGTGGCCATGCAACATTGGTGTGAAGATCACACGCCCCAACGCAAATCTTTCCGATCATCATATTAAGACTCACAGACACGATAATGCACAGCTGGCATTTCTATTCTTTTAATAATTACTCCCTCCCTCCATATTAATTGTCATAATTATTTATTTTTAAAATTAATATTGATCATATTTATATTAAATTTTTTATACTTATTTAATTAAGACAAGTAGCTCTTATCATAGCAAAAAAAGAGGCTCAAACTTCTAGAAAAAAAATAATAACGCACCTCTAAAAAAACTTTGAAATTACTGTATAAAAATAGTAGTAAAGAATTTCTTTAAAGTTTCTCCTTAAAGTACGAGAACAAGTTGTAAAAAGAAATATAATAAAATTAACCTCTAAAACAACCACAAAGAAAGCAGAGTAGCAACCTTCTGAACTTCAAATACATATAGAATAAATATATTCGCAAGTGATTGCGATCAAATTGTAACCGACAGACATATATCGGAATTAAATTAGTGACGTGGATTATACAAATTACGATTCCCCAATCATTGACGGCCTTATTTCTCTCCTAGCTCTCCCTACGCCCTAGTCCCTCCCTATACAAAACCAGCTATACATATATATATATACATATATATGTGTGTGTATATCCCCTTAATTCTCTCTCTAAAAGTCTTCCTAATTAAAATTAAGAATTTTCTTTCTTTTTGTGGTGTTGCGTTGTGCAAACTCAAAGCTAGCAATCATCTCCATCTCCATCTCCATCCTTTTGAGTTTAAATTTGGATTCCCTTAATCGATAGATAGAGCAGGATTATTAGTTCGTGTGGGAACCATTAAGCAGATAAACAAACAAACCATATATATTTACCGATTCCAATTAGAAATATGTCTTTTATGTTTAAATTTATCATTCCCGAGGAAACAAAGGTTGAAGACGAAGGCGATTGGGAAAAGGAGAGATAATTTCTCTCTCACATCGCGTATAGTTCCCTCTTCGGAATCCATCTGATATATGCATAATATACATATATATTGGGTTGATTTTCTGGTTTGAATCACAGTTTGCTTCTGCTAGGTATATATGAAATTAATTAAACAGCTCTTTAATTTAATTGCTAGTTTTTCTATTATAATATTGAGTTTTTGACTGATTTGTTTATGTTTGCATATGGGGCATGATTAATGTCTGCAAGTGAAGTGATGGTGACGAGTGCCAGTAACGGCGCTGCAACAACTGAATCACAGTCGCAGACAGTAACGGCAAAACTCACAGTTCAGAACGACGTTGAGTTTGCGAGTTGCGATTGTTGTGGCTTGACAGAGGAGTGCACACCGGCGTACATACAAAATATTCGAGATCTCTATCTCGGAAAATGGATATGTGGACTTTGCGCCGAGGCGGTGAATTACGAAATGCGCCTGATGAGCACAGAAGAGGCTTTGTTTAAGCATATTAGTTTTTGTGAAAAGTTTAAGACATCGATTCCGCCGCGTAATCCCGCCGTTCATCTGATATCGGCGATGAGTCGGATAGTTAAACGGAGTATAAATTCTCCGAGATCATTGGTGTCAACGTCGAGCAGCCTGAGGAAACGATTTATGACCCGATCCAAGAGTTGTATTCCGGCGATATCTCTGGCGGATTCTGATCATGATCAATCTTCTGGTCTCAGTAGCACAGAAGAAGAAAGTTTGGAATGAAATAGACTTCTACTAAATTAAGTAAAAAACTTAAAAAGTAAGTTGGTTCATGCAGGAAAGCTTCCAACAGTAGAATTAAGTCAAAATACTCAGATATTATCATGACGAACAAACATTAATGCCCCAAAGTTGGTTCAGTACTGTTAGTAGCATTTTATTCAAAATTGATATCATTCTTTAAATTTTAAATTCGCAATGAATGTTATTAGTGCGTCATTGTTTTATTTGTATTTGTGTCTGAGTAGACAGCTATCGCTAATATTATCAATTTATCTAACAAATTAAACAAGTATCGGTTCTATCCTTGTAAATTAACAATTTGTGGAGAACGTACTGCAAAATAGTCTAGCTGGACTCGTTGATTTTGTTCCTTGCTAATTGAAGAATTATGGATCCAATGTTTACGTACTGTACTGTATATATTTGGTTAGATTTATTATTATTATTAACTTAATTATCAAATTAAGGTGAGATGATTCATAGACGTGGTGGCGATATTACAAACAATTGGCAAAAATGTATATGGGGCTCTACTGCTAGAACAAGCAGCAGAAACTTAGAGAGAGAGAGAGAGAGAGAGACAGCATGCATCGAACCGAATTAATTGGTCCTCCAGTAATATATGGGTAAACTTTCTAGATATGATTTGGTTAACGCCCAAACTTTGAGAGTATTATATAACATTTTGAACTAGATGGTATGTGTTTGCATTATTAGGAGGAATACGATGAGCGACTGAATTGAACGTGGTAATAGGACAAAAGATTGGAGTCACTAGTTGTACTACTACTGCTTCTTTCGACTTGATTGGGTAAAACGATCTTTCTAACTGGTTCGGATTTGGATGGATGCTTCTGATTAGAGTTGTCGTTTAATAATTAAAAAGGAGTAATCATTACATTGTTGATGACCAAAGAATATAAAACAGATGGTGATTATATTATATTAATATTAATAACAATAATAATCCCTTACTAACTAGTGTGTATTTGTGTACCAAGCTGCTGGCTGAGAATATCCCATTTATGCTTGGCTCAGATTCGGACCTTAACAAATTCAAATAATGTAGACAATCCAATCCAATCCCTAAGATCGATCGCACCTACCACCTCTAATTCGTGGTTGAAAGCAGCCTAAACATAAATAATTTGCGAGGCCATTCGTTCCCCCCTGTCATGATTCATTTGGTTTCTTGTGTTTAGGAAAAATAATTCCCATTATTACCACTCACATTGAACACACATGTTATTGGACGGTGAGATACATTTATCTCTCACACTGAATTGGTTCCTAAGATTCTACAATTTCATATTGAGTTAAATTTATTTTATTTAGCAATTTTAAAATAAAATATCATAAAAATCACCCTTAAAATATAAACTTTTATATATATTCATATTTTTACAAATCTATATAACACATAAAATTCTCAGGTTTTAAAAATAATATTATTTTAAATGTATTTCTCAGATTTCTAAATAATATATATATATATATATATATGTATGTAAAGAGCTAAACTGATCGAATAATAACTAATCAATTAAGTTACACGTACTTCTCTTGTATTGTTTCCATGGAGTTACGACGTCCAGAGTTCCAACTTGATGTCCTCCTCAACCTCAATATATATTGAAATACTCTATCGATCCTTGAGGTATGGATATATGGAGTTGTTTATTTCGATATGGTAGCTTCCTCCACATTCTTCTGTCCATACATACATGTATATATTTATGCAATCATAATTAAAGACAACATATATTAATATCCATAGAGCTAACTTAATTTTCCTCACTTGTGTTAATTAGTTACCATCTGTTAGTTTAATATATTTAGAATTGTCACATTCACAACTTTGATTTCTAGAATCAACATTACACTATTCACCAAATTATTTATGTGTAATGTTCATTTCTTCTGTCATTTATTTTCATAAAATTATGCATATTTTTAAACTCACCATCTTCGATAAAGTTTGTTTATTCCGTCACAACTAAAATGTTACATACAATATACCATTTTTTCATTCTCATATTCTCCTTATAATTTTGTGATTCTTGTTTTTTATTATAATTTTTTCTCTTATTCACTCATTTTATTTTATTCAAACAAACGCAACCTAATTAAATAGTAAGGGAGTAAAGATTATTTGATGTAAGAAATGAGATTTAATGAAACAGTTGTAATTAACATAAATAATGATAGGAGATCTCAATTCCATTGGAACACTGTATTCCGTTTCATTGTTTACATCAATAAAACTGTACTCCGTCTCATGTTGACTAATAATAGTATTTGATTGGGTTAAGTAGCTAGAACACTCACATCAATTTTTTAATATTCTCTGTAATTTATATTTTAAGAGATAAAAACTTGAATTTTAAAAATTATCTCTACACTAGAGTTCATAAAATAAAAAATCTATAAGAGATTTAAATGGTGAATTTATATATTACAAGATTTATTATTCAAATCTTTATAATCGATATATAGAAAATCTGATGCCATTATAAAAAGTAGAAATTCTAAAAAATATAAAAATATATAATTTGATTTATAAAATAAAGATTCTATTAACAAATACCGGAATAGCTTTAGACATGCGTATTTTATGTGTACGAGGGTGTGCAAAAGAGAAAGTTATCTGAATTTTACGCCAAAAACATATTTAGGACGGGACAACAAAGACATGGTACTAGGTTGTTAACAAATTTGGCAGAAATTTCTCCGAAGATGCACAAGTAAAAGGAAAAATAAATCCCCAATTCATCGGTAAGAGCTCTTCTCCTTCTGATTTTTTTCATAAAGATTTATTTGTAAAATTCTCTTGCAAAGTCTAGGGTTTTATTCTCATGAATTCAAAACCCTAGACATTCAATCTTAGTCATGAGACAGTTCAATGGATTTAACACCTGGACAAGTCCCAGAGTTCATAAAATTATCAATGGGTTGTGTACCCTAGTTTTGTGCTTCTTCTTTTACAACCGTTGTGATATTCTGAGGAACCCAATTCTGCGGCAATCCTTTCCAATTTCGGTCCTTAAATGGAACTCCACAAGAGGGTTTTTTTATGGTCGATCCAGTCATGAATCACTATCAATTCGTCGGCAGATTACTGAATTAGGCGTTAATTCATCAGCTCCAGCTAATGGGTCTGATTCAGACAATTCGGCTCTGGTACACTCTGCAACTTGTTCTGCCATAAATCTTCACATAGGTTACAATACCAGTTGTGACTTCTTAAAAGCTCACCCTCATTGCTCCTCTGATGGATTCTTTGATTACCTAAAGTTCTATTATTGTGATTGCAATGGAAGCTCGTTTGCTTTTGTAATTTTGGGTATTTGGCTTGTTGCGTTGTTCTATCTTCTGGGAAATACTGCGGCTGATTACTTTTGCTGTTCATTGGAGAAGCTTTCGAGTCTATTGAAATTATCTCCTACCGTTGCTGGGGTTGCTCTGCTTCCACTTGGAAATGGAGCTCCTGATGTGTTTGCAAGTATAGCTGCCTTTGTTGGGACTGATGCTGGTGATGTGGGTTTGAATAGTGTTCTTGGTGGTGCAGTTTTTGTTACTTGTGTTGTGGTTGGGGCTGTATCTCTTTGTGTTGCTGACCAAGGAGTTGAGATGGATCGGAAATGCTTTATTAGAGATATTACCTTTTTCATGTTTGCTCTTATGTCCCTTTTGTTAATTTTAGTTGTTGGTAAGATCACTGCATGGGCTGCCATTGCATTTGTTTCGATTTATTTTATTTATGCATGTACTGTTGCTGCTAATGAGATTCTAAGGAAGCAAGTTAGGAGGTTGAAATTGGATGTGGTTACACCTTTGCTTCCTGTCAGAGGAAGTATATTTTCCCAAGAAAGCCACGAGGATGACTCTTTCTACAGTCCATTGCATGATGTCGAAAATGAATTTGATGGAAACTATTCAACTGGTTCTTTGCCACAGTGGATGTGGGCTTCAAATGTTGCAATATATTCCAATCAGACACATAAGATGCCTGATGGTGATAGGCCTTTGTGGGGTTGGACTGATGAGAGCATTCAGATCGACAATCAATCACTCTCATGTTCTAAACTGTGTTCGCTGCTCAAACTGCCTTTGATAGCGCCAAGACGTTTGACGATTCCCCTAGTTGAGGAGGAAACTTGGTCAAAGTTTTATGCTGTGAGCAGTGCTTCATTGTCTCCAATTCTGCTTTCATTTCTATTAAATAATCAAGATGGTGAGGATTTCTATAGCAAAATAACTGGATATGTCATTGGTATTTCATTTGGTTTTATATTGGGTGTTCTTTCGTATTGGAACACCAGATCGGACTGTCCACCTCAGAGGTTTTTGATCTTGTGGGTTTTGGGGGGATTTTTGATGAGTATTGTTTGGTTCTACATGATTGCAAATGAGCTTGTTTCTTTATTAGTGGGAGTGGGTGGAATTCTTGGTGTTAAACCATCAATCCTTGGGTTAACTGTATTGGCATGGGGAAATTCAATGGGTGATTTGGTATCAAATGTGGCCTTGGCTATGAATGGAGGGGATGGCGTGCAGATTGCATTTTCTGGATGTTATGCAGGTCCAATGTTTAACATGCTTATTGGTTTAGGGATTTCAATGTTTCTTGGAGCATGGGCACGGAAACCTGGTTCCTACATACTTCCGCCAGATAGAAGTCTGTATTACACTATGGGGTTTCTCATGACAGGACTTACATGGGCTCTCATTGTCTTACCAAGGAATCAGATGCGACCAAGCAGGATGCTTGGATTAGGGCTAATGACAATCTACTTGATTTTTCTGTCAGTTAGAGTGAGCAGTGCAATGGAAATCATATCTTTGAGTGGCCCAAGTTGACCCTTGTGTGCATATCTTAGGAATAATTGAATAGAAAGTAAACTCGCTCTCTTCTTGATTATAGAAGATCAAGTGTGTGGATTAAATTAATTGGCAATTTTTGTACCATCTATAACTTGGAGGACCATGACAAGAAAATCATTTCGTAGGTAGAGAAGATGTAATCTTGTAGAGTATTGTACTTTGCTTTGAATAGAGAAATCCATTTTGTATCTGAAGACTTGGTTACTCAGAAATACGCAAATGTTTACATGTATTTTTGAGATTTGTAGGGAGGTCTCTTCAGGATCATCTCGTCTATTAATTTTGTAGTTTCCTGTATATTTCCTTCCCCACCACCACCGGAAAGCAATTACTCATTACTACATTATTTGTCTTAAATTGTCAGATCGGTATTTGCACATAGTTATGGCGAGATGTTAAAATTGGCAGGATGTGAATAATTTGTTTCTCTATGTATATATAATTATGAGCGCGCGCGCGCACGATGTGCTTTGCAAGTATTCTCGTGTTAGGGTTCAGATGCTGCATTTGTATGCAACTATGCATGATATACTTTTTTCTTTTGAACTACGTTTTGTAGCTTCCCCAGACAAAATGGATAAAGCGTATTTGTATATCATGTTGAGCATTGGAGGTGTTCCTTTGTATGTTGTTGGATTTACGTTGATGATCCAAAAGGAATTTCGATACTTTTTCGACCAAGCAAAACACTGTTAAAAGATCTTTACCAACAATTGATAACAGATCACTAAAATATTCAACATCTAAAACTTTGTGATAATTAATCCCAATATATTTGATTTCAACATGACGCTTTGGCCGAGTGGTTAAGGCGTGTGCCTGCTAAGTACATGGGGTTTCCCCGCGAGAGTTCGAATCTCTCAGGCGTCGTATAATTTTTGCAATTTTAGAGAGAGAACTATCAAGACTTCAATCAAATCTAATTAATTTTAAAAACCTACAAAACCAAATAAGAACTTATATTAATTTTAGTATTATCTCTTGTTTAAAGCAATATATTTTTGTATAAGCAAATTTTGTTTTTTTTGTTAAACAAAGCAATCTGTATAAGGTTATCCGACAGCATATGAATGTATGATGAATAGCCAAACCTTATGGGACTCACCTATGCAGAATGGCACACATAATTCTTTTATCTCAACATTTTAAGTTTTTCTACTGAAGTTTGTCAATATTCAAATTTTGGTAACAATGTGAAGTAACTGGTAATGAGAAGAAACAAAAATGCATGTCTAACTGATTAGTTCTATAGTGGACAAAAAAGTAATTTTTTTTTAGAAAAAGTAGTATATTAATTATTATATTATATTTACAAATTTTAAAATTTCAAAGTGAGATAAAAATATGTTAAATTAAAAAGTCTCAGACATGGCGTAAGTTAGGAAGCTGCTAGTAAGAATACTTTGCAAAACTAGTCTTTCTATTTAAGCAAAATTATGGCGATGTAATTAATATTAGTGAGAATAGAAATTCCTTTAGAAATTAACAAAAATATATAAGCATACAAAGTGACGTAGTTAATATTTGAATGAGTCTAGCTATTTTGAGAATTGTTACCCAAAGAACGATTCAAGGGGAAACACAATATTTCTTATGCTAATTAAAAAGCATAAAGATAGTTATGTAGGTTGCTCCAAATAGGTGCTACAATCTTGGTGGAGTATATATAGCGACTTAGACAATGCAAGTAGACTTATCTCCTGATCGAACCACACGCACCCTTTCTTAGATAAAAAGGACGAGTTACTTTCTATTATAGCATGCTATAAACTCTCTTGTTAACTGCAATTGCTAATTAAGCCGCATGCATATAGTCTGGTACACAACAAAAAAGTGCTTCTATGTATAATTGTATACTACTCAAAAGCAAATAACCCTTTTGATCTTCCTTTTTTTTTTTCCTTTTTTTTTTATATATATTATTAAAAATATGAAAAAGAGACGTTGTCTACTTGATCCTTTACTTTCCGGTAAGCTCACTGCCGAGGTAGCCAGTGATATATTCCATCCTTTATATAAATTTATGGAGACGTTTTGAATTTTTAAGTCAAATTTCAAAATACTGAACTTTTGAATTTATGTAATATGTTGTGATCAAATGTTTTTATTATAAATTATGAAATTATGTATTGAAAAAATAAAGTAAACTGAAATTAATTTAAAATTTAATAAAGCTACAAAACGTAAAATAATATACTATCTACGTTTACAATCTTTATAGCCAAGAGTTCAATTTCACATGTCAAATTAACTGTTCCAGAATATTCATATATATAAATTTAATAAAGCTACAAAA
>CM025785.1:404759-415308 GCA_014636745.2 Centella asiatica
CCCCCCCCCCCCCCCCCCCCCCCCCCACCCCAAAAAAAAAAAAAAAGCCTCCAAAAGCCCCGAAAAAAAAAAATGAGGCGGGCTACCAGAGAACTGAAGCTTTTCGATCGCGGTAATGGTTTCGGACAAACTAATTAATCAACTTTTCTAAGTTGCCTGCTGTTGTTTGTTCTTTCATTTAAAAAGAACCAATTTAAGTCTATCTGAAACGTGGGTTTTGTAAAGTATATAATAAACTAATAAGTACATTATTATAAATACGATTGTCTATATATCAAATTCTATCATATCTTAATCCATTAATTTTTCATGTAGAGGCATCGTAGCACTCTAATTAACTCATGTCTTAGATATATATTTTATTCATTATTCATATATGAATAGCCAAATAATTGCACTTTTTTGTCATTATTATACGAATCGAAAGACTGTCGGGCAACTGGATTCCCGCATCTAAACCGATTGTCAATCCAACTAAATTAATTTTTTTTTTAATTAAAACCTCGAATTTGTCTACCACAACTTACTGCATAACTAGTACTAGTAACTTGTAACAAGTCTGAAAGAAAATTAAACGAACTTATTAGTTATATATATATATATATATATATATATATATATATATATATATATATATGACATTGTATTAATAGTAAATTAAGTTTTAGCTCATTTTTATAATTTTACTAACTCGTGTTATGTTTTGTTTGTTATGTTTTGTTTTTTAAAATATATGATAAAAATCTAACTATCAAAAAAGCAGATAAAAATAAACTACATGTAATTTTTTGGGATTTTTTTACATAATTTTTATAATTATATAAAAATTAATATATCTTAACCATTGAAAATATACAAATTTTATATAATTATAAAAATCATACTATACACTACAAAATGATTTGAAAATTCGTATACTACACTATTTTTTGATACTCTTTCAATCCGTACGGTTGAAATTTTTTAGATAGATAATGAATTTATAAATATAAAAATTAATGATTAAGATTTAAAATATGAGTTATAACTCAATTAACTTAATCTCATGTTAATAATACAAATACACATATAATCGAAACGTCCAGAAGTTGATCTTCCCTACTATAGATCGACAGAGGCAGAAGAAAGGTTGACTGGCTATATGTTGCAAATATTTTCCTGAGCTTATAATACTTTATTCATTGACTATACTATGAAGAAGGATTAATTTGTTAAAAAGTAATGGTAAAAAAAGATGCGAGTAAATAATAGAAATATAGTAGTAAAAGATGATAAAACAAATCAATCTTCTCATAGTTTACTTTATTCATCATACAAGATTAATTCTTTTTTCTGTTTATTGTATATCTCCTTTCTATATATTCCTCATTATCAACCTCTTAATTCGTTGGCTTTTATATATATTCTATTGCCGCAAAGCAAAATGGAGCATTAATCTGAATCTAATTAAAACAAAGCTATTTTTTAAATAGTGGACGACGCTTTTTCTTTTCCCCGTTTTGTCTGAGGTTTATGACATATAAATCGAAATTGTACAGAAATAGATATCGGTTCAATTCTTGGTAGTCTTGATCAACTGGTTCAATTCAGTAGAAGATGACTAATGAGAGAGAGTTAATTATTTCAGAAAATTCTCGGCATTGAAACAGAAAAAATTCTTGTTCAGTTCCCATATTTTTCTACTATTTCTTTATAATTTATGTTATTATGTTAATGTGACTATCTGAGACAATATTACTATCTGATATATTATATTACTATGTTCAGTATAATTTTTTTTCACAGACAGTAACATTACATATGATAACACAAAAAATATAATAACATAAATTTAATAAAAAAAGTTGAAATATAAAAAAACTCTACGAAAATTATTTTTTTTCAATATGTACCGGCCAAAAATTGTCCCTAATTATTTTACATTAAAAATCGGTATAGCTCATGTAGTTTGCGATAAAATTAAGTAATTAATGTAAAACGAACTTAAGAAGAAAGTTACTAGAAATTAGAAACTTTGAATTTTATAAGGGAAATAACAAACAGTTATTAAGACAGCATATGCAAAACTTTAACATTAATATAATTTATAAAAGTTTTTTTTTTTTTTGGCAAGGGCAAAAAATGATATTACTGAAAAAATTCTTTATCCAAAAGTAATGGATAAAGAAAACAGTACATGAATATAATTTATAAAAGTTTTGAATTCAAATTATGTTATAATCAAATATTTTTGTTATAAATTATAAGATTAAAATAATATAATCAATAAAAATCAATTAAATTAACATTAATTTAAAAGTTAATATATCATTCCTTCACTTTAAAAATCATAATATATGTATTTCTACTTTTGAAAGATATATCATAGATGCAATATCATATCTTACGCATAGAAAAGGCAAATAATAGCTCCAATATTTGGTTCTCCTGAACGAGTAACGGTCAAAATTACTAAGCTGCAGAGATTCAAATTAATATGAATACAAAGTTAGAAATGTATGCAATCAGTACTGCGTTTGAATTTTGACAGAGTCATTATTCAATTTCTAGTCCTAGGTTTGACGGGAAACGTAAATTATGTTGAATTGTACGCACATAGAATTATGCTAAAAATTATTTTGACATGTAAAATTTAAATATTTCACTCGTAAACTAATTTTATGTTAGATTTTTATCGTCGATCAGCGATCTTTCTTTATAACAGCAACGAATTTGTTATTGGGTAAGTGGGGTCAATTGATCCCATATAATTTTTCTTAATAAGTTGTTATTATGAAATAGTATATTAAATATATATTTTTTCCACTCAAAGATTATAAGAGAGACAATAATTTATACCTACTACCTTTTCTTGAATCTGATATGAATTTATTTAGTAATAATTATTAAAAAGATTAACACTAGAATATACATATATTTTCAGATAAGTCATTCTCCATATCTGAATACGTACATCAACCTATATTCGTCGCCATCTTTATTTTTCTGCTGAGCTTCCTGTTTCTTTTCTTCATCCTCTTAATTGCCTTCTTTTCTTTTTCTTTTTTTTGTTGTTGTTGTTGTTGCTGTCGCAGTAAAAACGTTTCAATTAAGTTATTGATCATGTCAAATTGTAGTGTAAGTTCATAAATTGATACATAATGGAAGGTTACCTAACCAAATTTACTTTTATTACGGGGATGACTAACTAGCATACCTAGGTCAAGGCACGCAAGAAAAACTTGTTTATAATTATATTTTTAAATTGTTCGTGTTTGTTTCTTGTTTAGTTTCATCATCGGTTATGAAAACAATAGAAACCTTAATTGATACATAAATTTGACCAAGTAAAATACTCGGTTATCCTTACTAATTGCAATAGTTTCCTAATTAACTGTTGTAACTCACAACTAACAATTTTTTATTATTTTTTCATAATTTAATTACCATAATGATAATCAAGAAACAGTTTTTTTTCTAAAACTAAATACCTCTTAGTACTTTTTTTTATTAATTTAAATAATTTTAAATCATTAAACACATAATAATTTTGTAACAACTGTTTATATGTAAAATCAATAAAAAGATAAATATTTTTTCTAGGGTAATCATTGATGTCCTCTTAATTTTCATGTAAGTAATCAGATATCTGTTGTAAGTAGTGATGAACAAAAAGATTGGGACCATAGTCTTGACCAGTGTAGTTAACGCATACGCCATGGCTAATGGTGTGGTGCAAATGGGTAGTGTTGTCACGCCTTCACGATTCTAAAAGTTTCGAACAAAGGCAACTATGGTGCGCACCGTGATATGCGTCGTTTACCATGGTGCAATGACGAGAGTCAAAAGTCGCGGTCAACAATAAAGATAGACAAACAAAAAGGAAAAAAAAACCCTAAAACAAAGATGGGTTTATAACAGTTTGATTACAATTTGAAATGTATAAAATATAATAACATACGTTTCATCTCCATTGAACTAAGAGTAAGTCTTTTAAGTGTAAATTCTAATGTAATATTTTTTAATACTTATATTTAAAATATACAATACACTTTTTTATTTTCAATTAATACTTCATTTGCAATTATTTGTAATTTATATATTTATTTAAAAATTCTTATTTGATATTCTAAGTATAGTTACTGGGTTGTCAAAACATTTTTGCTTAAGTTTTAAAAATAAAAATAGTTAAAAATTTTATATATTTTTCTTTGTATATTGTTTTTATCATCGGTCACCACGTCACTCGCTTCACGCCGCGACTCATTTTCGTGGTTGTGCTGGTCTAGTAAGGGATTGGTTCAGTTTAGCATTGACCTGCAAAAGACTGGCTTGAGAGTGAGAGTAGGACCAAACTAAGACGGCTACTAAACCAGGACCAGACTAGCACCGAAATATGACTCATTAAAATTTTCATATATTACATCCATAATTTATTGTTTTTTCTCAATTGAGTTATCATTTTTTTGTAGAGAATTTATTTTCAATAGAGAATTATTTTGTAGCAACTATAATTGTGATAATTTGATAAAGAAAATAAAAGCAGAAAAGTTAAATTTTAATAATTTATTTTCAAAAATAATCGAAAATATGTAGATGGAACAGTTTCTTGTAATTTAAAATCAGAAGAGACAACAAAATTGGAGGGAGGAGTACACTGCGTATATCATATATATGTAGTGACTAATAGTTGATGAATGTGAAAGTAAAAAGACTAGTGATGCTAAATTGGAGGTGGATGTGCGTCTCTGGACCATGAGCAGGTCGATGACGGATACTGCCTATATTGTATTATTCATTTAGTATTTGTTTTTTCTTTATCTTTGGTTGGGTGAGGTAGGCTGAGTTGAAATTTGACATCTTTTTCTTTCTTTCCAACAGAAATGTCAGTGCCTTCTTCTTTAGCGGCCATTGGCCAATGTGAATGAGTTTCAGCGGTTGAATATATGCACTTCTACTAATTAATACCCCCTCCAAAAGGGTCAAAAAATAAACTACTCCCTATATTTTATGGTACATTGTTTGAAATAAATAGGGTAACTTTGTTGACACACATAATATTTAGACATTCAAGTGGATCCTATATAATTTTCAAAACTTAATTATTACTCTATATTATTTATAAAATAGTCTACTTATTCCTCCCTAATATACTAGATATATTTCAACAACCATGCCACCATGGCGCAGTAAAATATATATAAAAGAGCAATAAGGTGAATTAATTGACTCCGTTTAATTGAACTTATATTATATGTACGTATTGCTGAGTCTATATTATATAAGACTTAAAAGTCAATTAGTCAAGTGTTTAACAAATTTTTGTATTTTATTTTTATTTTGATTCGAAATGTGTCTTTGAGTAAAAAAATTAGTGATCAGTAATTGAAATAATATAATTTCTAAAATTTAATATTTAGAATATTCTTAAATTCTAAAACAAATCTAGAAAATCAATACAAAGTGAATGATACCATATCTTTAATTAAAATCAAAACAAATATGTACAATAAAATATTCTAAAAAAATTATAAAAATAAGTGTCCATTGGAGTCTTAAACTTTTAATTTATTCACTAATTACTCCATAAGAATGTTCCGGTCATCGTACCAACAAATTAAAACTACCACAATATATCTATCTCACCGTTCAAACTTACATATTACTTATTTTACCACCACGCACAATTTATAAAATTCAATAAGAAATATAGAAGAAAAGACTATATTCATCTCCTTAAATTACGTTACATTACATAATAAAATTATAATGTTATGTAATCTAATTATGTAACTCCGTTTGGGGAATACTACGACTATGCCTACATGATGTAGGGTTTCGATAGATAAAACGCAGCGGAATAAAAAAAAACGATTTAAAACAAAACGAAACCCTAATCCGAAAATTCATGCGAAATAATTTAATACAGATGGTTTAAGATTTTATCGATTAAGCCTGCAAAATCTGAAGTTTTGATGAGGGCGTTGAACATTTCCGAATCTTTAACGCAATCCAACTGGACGGCGCCTTTACGGTATCCACACGAATACCCACAAATCGTCTCACGATCCAAAGTAAAGAGAATTGCAGTACTAACTGCTGAATCTGTTTCTCTCTTTCTTAACTCTAGCCTTTCTCTGATGAGCAGCTTGGGTTTTTAGAAAACGTATATATTTTTTTGAGAGAACAGCTGATATATCTTATATATAGCTGTGTATAAAGTAATTCCAAACCCTAATCTGATTAGGAGAATAAAATCTGAATTTTATATTTATTATATATTTTAATCAAGTCTTACTTAATTAATATATATGTCAAATAAATATATAATCGTATTTTCTCTCAAGGGACTCTAATATATATACAGATTAAATACATATAATTTAAAGCCATGATTTGAATAAAATTAATCTCATTGATATATTAAAATCACTGACATTTAAATTATATCTCCTTAATGAATGTTCTTAGTGTTCGACCATGTAGGTTATTATTACGTTGACAATAATTTTAAATCATATTATAAAATTATAAACAGTGAGTGACATTTAGTAATACATTACTGTTACCCAAATAATAATAAAGTCGTTAATTCGACGCAACCTTTTCGTGATCAATGTTTCAATGTAATTTAATCCTTTTAACCTTGATATCTAAGATTAAATTCAAAGTATGAATGTATCATTCTCTTCACAATTTAATCTCAGTTTTCTTGATCAATGAGTAGACTATATGAAACAAATCTCTATTTGAGCATGGTCATGCATTTCATAGTCTCACTCAATCAAGAGTCATATATATATCACCCCTAATTTATAGGAAGGTTAAATTCCATCTACATCATTCTCATTTCTCACTCATGATACATCTAACAATCACCTTTATCGTTCACCCGGTTAAAGGTGACTTTTGGCAATGTCAAAACCCATAATTCCTTATGTAGAAATGTCATAACTTCAGGTCGAAGGACCATTACATCATTGTCACTATGAGAATTACTTATGACACATAGCATAATACTCCATGTAGAATTCTCATGGTGGGTCTGTCCAGTACATTGTTCTCTAACATGATACCTATGCATCAACTTAACATATCTCGTATATATTTATGACCAATGAGATGTGGTTATTAGTCAATCCACATACTAATCTCAATGTATTATTGTTGTCCCACTAACAATAATACTCGACTAGGAACATTTAAGAATAATGATATATACAACATACTTATATGATCTCATATTCAAGTCACATACTTGAATCCATATAATTAATATCATTATTCTAAGAACATTTATTATGTTAACATTTATATAATGCAGTAAATAAAACATAATAAAATAAATTATCATTTAACCAAAACATAACATAAATATAGTGTCACAATCATTATATAATTGACTATTAGGACATACACTCCAACACATGAGTGCATCAGTTGGGCACTTTAAACTTTAAATATAATTAACTACTACATAGTAATTATTTCGTTGTACAAAAAGAGTAACATTTAGATTTTTGACAAATATTAATTTTATATGTTTGGTTAAAAATAACATTATAAATAATAAGTTCTTTTCATGAATTTTGTTATGAATGTTCAATTAAAGATGAGATGAAAAGATTGTAATGACAAATTCTAAAAAATATAACATTATAATGAAAAATTATACAAATGTTGCTATTTTTTTTAATAAATTTTATCCTCAAATGTTATTTTTTTCTTAAAGCAAATGTAGTGTGTGTGTGTCTATATATATATATATATTTCTTTGTGTATAAAAAAATCAAACAAAGATATTATCTAAAACCTCCTAAATATATGCATAAATTAAATTCTATTGTTGTTCCAATTCGGCTCAACATTCAATAAAATCGATACTAAACAAATTACTAAAAACCAAATAAATATCTTATCTCTAAAAATTCTCTTAAAAAAGACAAATAAAAATCTTATCCCTAAAAATTCTCTAATTTTATTTTAATTTGGTTCAATATGACTTATCACTTTTTCAATTAAAATTTAATTTGTAATAAACTACAATTCTTATATAATAAAACTAATTTATTTAGAGTTTTAAAGTTTTTAACTCTTTATTGCAATAAAATTTATTAAAATACGTGCTAAAAGAATGATAATGAATGCTTATAAATGATAAACAATTATAGAAATAATTTATTTTTTAAAATTTGATTATACAAATATTAAAAACTCTGTACGGATAACAAAATTTATAAGGGATTAATGAAAATTAACACAAAACGCAACCATATTCAAACAAATAATTTACTTAATTTTCTTTATATCATTTTGAAGTAACCAAATTTGTGATAGCCAATAAATGGCGATTACATGACATTTTAAGCTAATGTAATAAGAAGTGCATTATGAGATGGAGAGAACATGCACGTATGATTCATTGCTTAGGACTTCATCATCAAGACTTCTAAGTTATTTTTCTAAAATACTTTAAAATTATTAATATCAATATCAAATATCAACATCATCTCCAAAAAAAAAAGATTATTTAAAAAAATTATATATTACTCGTAAAAGATAGCGACTAATAAACTAGAAATATCGCAAACGAATCGGTGAATATTAATTAATTTTAAACTAAAAGATTAAAAAGAAACACAAGTGAAAAAAATATCATCCCGAATAGGCCCTGGGTAAGTTACGAAGTTATAGTAACATTTGGGGCAGAGAGAAAGGTTAAAATTGTCATTATATGTGGTCCATAATGAAGGTGTCTCAGTTTCTGTTCGGCTTCCTGCAGTCCAGCACCGCGTGTTTACCCAAAACTCGGTTTGACTCAAAAACCACCATACCATAACCCCACTCGCCGCCGCAAAAACGTTTTCAAATCAAACATCTACACCCTTTTGCAAATAAAAAGTAGTCTCTATTAAAAACCATATGTAAAACATTATAAAAAGCCCCGCATCTTTCGATTTCTCCCAAATCACAAAATTTTAAACGTGTGGCCGGTGATACAGTACACTTGAACTCTCCTGTGGCCTGTGTATATATATACACAACCAACTTAACACACATTGTTCATAGTAGACAACAATTAATTCCACACACACACACTCTCTCCCCCCCCCCCCCCCCCCTCTCTGTAACGAAATTAATTGCTACAGAGAAACAAAGTTTCTATTTTTGTTTGTTGCAGGGGAGAAGATATAAAGATCGTTCGTTCGTTCGTTGAAGATGGCACTTGCTAAAGAAATCGTGGGTGCTTCTATTCTGGAAAGGTCTTCATTTATTACTTCATCTAACATTCTTTTCTTCAATAATCATTTCAACCCAGTTGTGATTCCTTCCCAAAGAAAGAGATTTCAAACGACCAAGGTCGTGAAAACAACTCCCACGGCAGCTATTAGTGAGAAACTTGTGAGAGTGTTGCCGGTAAAGGAAAAGGCTGTCAAATTCGTAGTCAGAGCTGTTGCCACGGTTAGGAACAAGAACAAGGAGGATTTAAAAGAGACAATTGTGAAGCAATTCGATGCTTTTACCGACAGAATTGGAAGAAATGTTGTCTTACAACTTGTTAGCACCGAAATTGATCCAAGTAAGCACTTTTCTTGTTCTGGAAACTCCTCTCAAATTCTTGCTAATTCCCAATTACCTGGGCGGGTCTCTGCTAAATTTCTTGTTTTGTACTATAGTTTCATCTTTTTTGAGAATTGTTATTAATGTAAACTACTATTATAATAATGATGTTAAAGGGACCGGAACTCCAAAGAAAAGCAACGAAGCAGTGTTAAAGGATTGGTCAAAGAAATCGAATGTGAAACAAGAGAGGGTGAATTATACAGCAGAGTTCATGGTTGACTCAAATTTTGGAGTGCCAGGGGCGATCACAGTGACCAACAAGCACCAAAAAGAGTTCTTCATGGAGAGTATCACCATTGAAGGATTTGCATGTGGTCCTGTCCATTTCCCTTGCAATTCATGGGTTCAGTCTAACAAACATCATCCTGCCAAAAGAATCTTTTTCTCTAATCAGGTAATAATAATAATAATTTTCATAAATAATTTTGTGGGTCTTCTGCTTTTACGTTTCTTTTTTCCTCCGTCCAATCTTAGAAGAATTTTTCAGATTGTGCTGGTCAAATATTCATCATCTTATTAAATTAATTTACTAATAATTCGTCCATCCATTTAGTCAACAGATATCATATATTTTGGAAAAGGTAAAACTTGTTATTGTTGAATGGTTCAGACCAACCCATCTTGAAGACTTGAACATCTTTATTCTTTGATCTTTATAGTATACAAGTTGTCTCTCTCTCCCTCTTGCTCTTCTTATATGACTCATAAAGTTTGCCATTATTTTCATTTAGTAGTACATCAATACTTGATAGATACATCTATCTGTATGCAAGCAGTGGTGTTCTTAATCAATAGGTTACCATCTGAATCCCCTTTAACCCCCTTGTATTTATGGTGATAGTGATCGTGTTAAATGTTGTACAGTTGGCTCACCAATTTTAGAATTATAATGAAAATAGTATATATATATATATATATATATATATATATATATATATATATATAT
>CM025785.1:415318-456909 GCA_014636745.2 Centella asiatica
TATATATATATATATATATATATATATATATATATATATATATATATTCTCTGTGTGGCCCTCAATTGCTGACTTAATACATGCTGGGGCACAAAATTATAAGCAATAATGCATTTGTTGATATTCTCGATGATGCAATTGGTGAATTAGAAAGTAAAATATCCAAAGTTGTATGGACTTACGGCTTCATGTATATAGACTAAAACTTTCCACTAGTATAAGATCAGCATCAGCCTATTAATTTAGAACATGGTTGCGTATAAAACTGGAAGGAAATATCTACTGAAGCAGCCAGCAGTAAACACTTTATTGTGAAGACAATCACAATTAATATCTTGAATTTCTTGTCGTGAACAGCCATATTTACCTTGTGAGACGCCAGCAGGGCTGAAAGCATTGAGACAGAAAGAATTGAGGGATTTGCGTGGTGATGGCAAAGGCGTCAGGAAATTATCAGACAGGATATATGATTATGATGTGTATAATGACCTGGGAAATCCTGATAAAGGAATTGACCTTGTTAGGCCCATACTGGGAGGAGAGAAACGCCCATACCCAAGACGCTGTCGCACAGGGCGTGTTCCAACTGATACTGGTAAGGAGATGCTCATCAAATGAATAAATAAAAAATGCTGTTCCACTAAATGTATGAGCACATATTCAGGTTCATATAATGTGGCAGTTTATATTGAATGCATATTTCTTGGCACAGCATGATTATCTTAAAATTTAATTTTTGTTTCTTGCTGCAGATCCTTATTCAGAGAGCAGAGTCGAGAAGCCATTGCCAATGTATGTGCCACGAGACGAACAGTTTGAGGAGTGTAAACGGAATACATTCTCATATAGTAGGCTGAAAGCTGTTCTCCATAATTTACTTCCTACGTTAATGGCGAGCATCTCACCCAAAAACCCCGACTTCAAAGGGTTCGGACACATTGACAGTCTCTACAGCGAAGGTCTTCTCCTGAAGCTGGGGTTGCAGGACGAAATTTTGGAGAAGCTCCCTGCCAATGTTGCCAGCAGGATTAAGGGATCGAGCCAAGGAAACCTTCTCAAATATGATACCCCCATGATACTTTCCAGTAAGCATTATTCACCTTATGACTTTTCCTAGTTATCAACAGTAAATTTGATTGAATTCGCAAATGGTTGACCTGTTCAAAAGGCATCTGTCATATTCCCCATATAAATATACCAACTCAAAGAAACTTTAAAGGTCTATCCAGACATCAATTCTACACTAATATTTCATTTCTACAATCTCCATTCCATTGCATGGGGGCTCTAAATTTTGACGGATTGCTTGAGAATGATTAAAAAAAAAATCGGCATTAATGACACATCATTTTCACATGCAGAGGACAAGTTTGCATGGTTAAGAGATGACGAATTTGCTCGCCAAGCAATAGCAGGAGTTAACCCGGTCACTATTGAAAGGCTCCAGGTTTTCCCACCAGTGAGCAAGCTTGACCCAGAAATCTATGGTCCACAAGAGTCTGCTCTTAAAGAAGAACACATTGCTAAAAATCTAAATGGCATGACTGTACAACAGGTAATTAACTATCCCTAAGACATTTCTTCTCCTCCAATTATTTGTAGACAACCATGAATCTATCCCAAGTTTAAATAGAAGAAGCTTTTACTCAAAAAAAATTTACACCACCATGGTCCTCAAGTCCTTTCACTCAATTCATTTCTTTTGTCATTGTCCACAGGCTCTGGAGGAAAATAAACTTTTCATTGTGGACTACCATGACATTTACCTACCATTTCTCGATCGCATAAATGCCCTCGACGGACGTGCAACGTATGCAACACGAACCATATTTTTCTTAACTCCATCAGGCACTCTCAAGCCCATTGCTATTGAGCTCAGCCTCCCAACATATGGTTCTAGTTCTCGGTCAAAGCGTGTGGTCACGCCTCCAGTAGATGCCACAGGGAACTGGATTTGGCAACTTGCCAAAGCCCACGTTTGTTCCAATGATGCCGGAGTTCATCAACTTGCAAATCACTGGTAAGCAATGCCATTCTGGCCAATGACTTACTTTTCTTGGCCTTGTATGAAGTGATTTACTAAATTGTCTTTTTTCAATCATGCACAGGCTGCGGACACATGCATGCATGGAACCTTTTATTCTTGCTGCTCATAGACAATTGAGTGCGATGCACCCCATTTATAAACTTCTCCACCCACACATGAGATACACACTAGAGATCAATGCCTTGGCTCGCCAAAATTTGATCAATGCTGATGGCGTTATTGAGTGTTGCTTCACTCCGGGTCGCTACTGCATGGAGATCAGTGCTGCTGCCTATAAGAATTGGCGCTTTGATTTAGAAGGCCTTCCAGCTGATCTCATCCGAAGGTAACTCTTGCAAACAAAATCCAATTGTTGTTGCCAATTACAATAAATTAGGAGTCATTATCACGAGAACGGTTGTTTGCCTCCAGGTTTTGAATGAATGTGGAATTTATTGGCACAATCAGCTTTATGTCCAAAGCTTAATTCTAAACTTCTTTGTAACTTTGTAATCTAATGAAACCATCCTCATTTGCAGAGGTATGGCAGTACCAGACCCAACGCAACCACATGGCTTGAAGCTCCTAATGGAGGATTACCCATATGCTACTGACGGCCTTCTAATCTGGGCTGCTATCGAGAATTGGGTCTGCACTTATGTAGAACATTACTACCCGGACTCGAGCCTAATCTGCAATGACAGAGAGCTTCAGGCGTGGTATGAAGAGTCCATCAACGTGGGGCATGCTGATCTATGCCACGAAAACTGGTGGCCCACATTAGCCAACAGCAAAGATCTCACTTCCATACTGACAACTATAATCTGGCTTGCATCTGCCCAACATGCTGCATTGAACTTTGGTCAGTATCCTTATGGTGGTTATGTGCCAAACAGGCCACCGCTCATGAGACGTCTAGTTCCAGATGAAAATGATCCCGAACACGTCAACTTTTTGTCCGACCCGCAAAAATATTTTCTTTCGTCGATACCAAGTTTGTTACAGTCGAGCAAGTACATGGCTGTGGTTGATACATTGTCAACTCACTCGGCAGATGAGGAGTACATTGGGGAGAGAAGTCAACCGTCTACATGGACGGGAGATGCAGAAATGGTGGATGCATTTTTTGGGTTTTCAGCGAGAATGGGGCAGATAGAGAAAGAAATAAATGAAAGAAATAATGATCCTCAACTTAAGAATAGATGCGGTGCTGGAGTGTTACCATATGAACTGCTTGCTCCAAGTTCTGAACCTGGGGTAACTTGTAGAGGTGTTCCTAACAGCGTATCCATATAATATGACGACGCAAATGTCCAATTCAGATTCATGGGCATATATATATTTTTTTGACAATCCCTCCTTTCCCACAAATTTGGAGGTGGAATTAATTAGCTCTAGTCAAAGTATATATAATTTATTTGGATAATCAATATGTATGTGTATGTATATTTAGGTAGTAAGCTACAAATAAGCGCTAGTCTAATGTAGAAGAAGAAGAAACCCATATGTATAGAAGGGAGAATATAAGAAACTTGTACTATATCATCGAATGCCATATATATTACTCCTATATGGTTGAGAAATGAGAAGTGAGACTCGGAAATTAACATAGGGATGCTATATGTAGAAGAGATTATTATTATTAATATATACTCCGTAAAGATTATAGATAGAAATGTAGAAGAAAACGTAGAAATATCAAATAGCAGTGGAAAATATGTATGTATATCCCGTTAGAAAAGTGTTGTGTATGAAACAGAGTAGTCGGAGTCGTTGGTTCGCGGGCGGGCGGGCAGGCTGGCGTCAATTCAAGTAGTATATATATAGTGGTGACTAACCCCACTACTTTCAGAGACTTTCAAAGAAGAAGAAACAAGGGCTTTTATTTAATTTTCTTGAAGTTGAACCATCGGTAAACAGCTACCAAAACAACAAAATCTCCGACAGAGACCATATCAATCAGACTTTCTGATTCACACCGTAATTAAAATTTAAAATAACCCCGAATTTATAATACAACTAACGTATCCAGAATTAGAATTATTATGATCACTATTTGTGTCTTTCTTTAAGACAATAAATCGTATTGATTCGTTTCCTATAAATACTCGAACACTCTCATATAGTGAGAGTATTTGTACCATCACCTTGTCCTCATTATTTTCTTTTGTCTCGTTGAATTCAAATAATGGTTTGGGTTTGAATTGGATGTGTGTTATTAGTTTCCCCTTGGACGGTGAAATTAGTATATACAACTGGGATCATGTCATTGGTTAGGTCCAAGAGTGGTGAAAACTTGATTCATAGTGGGTCTGGTCCTTGGGAGTGGTGGCTCAGGCATTGATAAGCCAATGCAGCTGCTTTCTTTGCACCTTCCTTGGACTACTCCCCTTCTAGTCTCTGGTCCATTATTTTATCGGATGATTCTTTTACAAGTGGACTCGCCCAATCAACCAGATTTTTCTCCTCCTGCTCCCCTCCTCAATCGCTCTTCTTCCTGTTACTAGTTCCAACAGAACCACTCCAAAGCAAAATACATCACTCTTCGTTGTCAAATGACCTGTAATGTAGTACGTGGACAAACGTACAACATTATCTCTGCTGTTGCTTATATATATATGCATGCATGAAATTTACCAGTCATGATGTTATAACCTCTGTGGTGCCCATGATACGCGTTGTGATATGTGTGTTATCTCCTTCTGGACCATCCAGAGCTAGCCCAAAATCTGAAAGCTTAGGTGTGTAATCTGAAAGCTTAGAGATCAATCACTTCATTTTCCTTAATATAACTTCCCTATATATATATACATACATATTGCGTTGTCAGTCTATAAATTCGATATCAAAGCAAGAAAATTTCGAGACCACATTTTCAAAATTACGTATATCAAGTGTTCAAAACATTAAAAAATAAAAATCATCTCACCAGCCATTCTCTGTGACCATGCCTGCCATCCAAATCAAGTGATTTAACGGCCACGGGTTGAGCCACCAGGCCAGGCCTCATTTTGTCATCAATGAACCCCTTGTACACTGGTCCGAACCCACCTTCCCCAAGAAAATTACTAGAGGAGTTGTGTGTGATCACCTTAAACTCCATAAGAGTGAAGATATGAAGGTTCCATCCAATGGCAGAGTTGGAGAGATCACTGATAACCGAGAGTGATGAGCCCGGGTTACATATATCCGAAAGTGGTAACCTTTTCGAAGAATTCTGCATCGATACTTGATTCTTGGGCTCCCAGAATTCATTATGGGACTTGCAACAATTGGGTAGGATATCTTTCAATGCTAACTTCAGACCATTTTTGTGGGTTGGAAAGAATTTTCTAACCTGTAAAATTATTAAGGCAAGAGAGGATATACCAAGTACTAAATGAGATTTTTGAAGTCTTAATTGAGGGGTATAAGCCCGAGCTTGTATTTATAGGAAACTACTACATATACTTTTTCTTGGTTCTCATTGAAACGTTTGTTTGATTTGGATCATGAAATCTTTGTAGCTATTACTAGTGAGATCGCTAGCCTAACTTGGGCACTGTATGTATGTACGTACGTACGTACGTATCTTCCATCTTTTTCTTCTTGTTTTTATGAATTTTCTTATCTGTTGTCTTCCCGTTGAATCTTATGTCTCCTTTTTGGCTTAAAAAAGTGGTAAAACAAAAATTCAGCATTGACTTTGAAAAACATTAAACACGTACTGGGATATTGTGGAATTATGGGTACTACCTACCACGTTTTAAGAAACCGCTTCAGCTATTTTTTTAACACATTTCATCTACTATTTCGTTTTATTTTTCTAAGGATTACTGTGTGTTTCGAATTAGAGAATATAAAACAAATGATCAAACACCAGAATGGAATTTACGTTTGAAACGCGATTATAATTTTTCTTGTTTCAATGTACATCATGCTTCTGAGACTTGGGCAAAGAATCTAACAAACCATACAAAAATTTTCAATGGAGTTTGGTGAGAAGCACATCCTCTTTACCCTCGTTTTTATAATTGTACATAAGAAACATGATGCAAACATACTCCTCCAAGGCAAGGCAGCAGTGCAGTGAGACAATGTGTATGACGGATTACTACGTACGTACACAAGAGTTGGGTATGCTGTACGTTTCATCTAATGCTCCCATTCGTTATGTTGTTTGTTTTTATGATCGAAAAAGCTTACCTGTTTGTAGTTATTTACATCTATAATAATAATCGAAGATTTTAACAAGTATGAGCACTCCTACGATGAATACGACATATAATATGAAGAATCTTGAAGACTATCTGAGACGGTAAATCTATCTACTTCCAATTAGTATTACTTTTCAGAAATGTGCGTGTTGTTTTTGTTTAATATACATAATCCATTCAAACATTAGATTAATATCGAGGGTTAAATAAAATAACTTGAAAAAAAGAAATTAGGATGCATACGTGGTAGTTAGATGACAAAACTGATGGACGATGGCGACAGATGCATAGAATATACAGACACGTGCAGATGGATATATTATTATTATTTTAAATCTGGATTAGTTGAATCCGAGATAGACTATCGCATACTTGATAATTTAACCGACCCAAAAAAATGGTATTTAAAATTGCACTGCATATTTTAAGAATTGGCGCATGGTGCATGCGAAATTTCATTTATAGTTTTGTGAGAAAATTAACACCATGGCTAGCTCATGTTAGTAATAGAGGTACTTCCCAGTTACGAGGTTCCTTTCCAGTTACCTCATACGATATATGTTGTAGACAACAAGAAGCAACATTATTGAGAGACGAGCTAACGAAACGATGATTATTTGGTATAAATATAGAAAGACAAATCGCCCCTCTTAATGTTGACGATCCCTATTAAACGCACGTTCGAGCATCTGATTGAGAAGGTCAAGCTGCTTTGGAATGGGGTAAAGTTGAACTGGTCAGTATTCTATAATTGAAGGGTCGTTACACAAAATAGTACCCGTTTCCATTTGATCTCTCCCTTCACTCTTTTTTCTGTTAAAATTCTCAAAATATTAAAAATTAAAAGGAGCAGGATTATAGCTTTCCTTCCCCAAAATTGCAGACAATAAAATCGCTACTGTCCAAGCCTGTAAACCGCTAAAACACAACAGAGGGGCATCTCGAAAAATCATCTCACCAGGAACATCAAAATTTCAATATAGACAACACTCTTTCTGCAAAAATATCATCATGCTCGGCGCTTGATGATAATTCCATTTTTAACAGCCCAAGGTTCTAAGGAACTGCTTCCGCAAATTTACACCTGCCAAGACGGTAAAACATAAATAAACACATCAGCCGAGAAATGTTTTGCTTACTCAGTATACTCCCTTTGGTACACTTCAACAACCATGTCAATTTGTGAAACTCCTGAAATTTGTCTGGCATAAAATTGTTCTAATATTCATTGGACAACAATTTTTTGTTAGAGGCTATTATGCTAAATGCAGGGGAAAAATATATTTTTTTTCATAACTTTAAAATTAATAACACCTATTTTCACTTTTAGGTTTTGCAAACCGACTTGAGAAAGTCAAAAAGTGGTTTAATTCCAACTTCACGCCTAGAAATGCAGGTCAAGTAAAGATAGACATTTCACCTCAATTGCCATAGAATAGCAGGGAACACTATATGCAGAGATATGATACCTGCGAAGTTCCCGAACAGATTTTTGGTAAGAAATAGTTCAAATTAATACCAAAAAGTTTCCAAAGAACCCAAAGAGTAAGTACCTTCACTGAACAAAACTGTACCAGCACAACTGGTTACATCAAGAAGCATTGCCACATCAGTGATTATGTCTACGCCAATGCTATCTGAAACCAAGGCTTCCGTTCTGTTGGAGTCTCAAGTTCTCTATGAGTAACTGGTAGAATGATTTCAGCTCCTTGATATCATTACCCTGACAAAAAAATGTCAGAAGATATGCTTAGAGAAATATAGCCTAGCAGCGAATAAATATCATTGTGAAGTCTATCCAATAGATGCTAAACCAGAAAAGCACCAAACAGCGTCAAAGAAAGCAGCAGTTAAAAACATTGGGAGCCTATCCCAAGATGGGGGCTAGTTCTACTAAGCCATCTTGCCATGAAATTTATTCATTGATGCCAAGCCCCAAGGTAAAATTTTATCAAAAATTACACTTCAAATTATCTAGGGAGGGCTGCTATTTTACCTGCACTTTTTGGCAATATTGCTCCACCAAATCTTGCGGACAATGTGCAGTTGGAAAACCTTTCGATACAATATGAAGAAGGAACTCATTGCCAAATTTTTCATACATGACCTTCTGAGCCAATACAATTTCTCCGAATAAGACAAGCTGACATTAAAATCAAGAAATCAGATTGGCTGATCAGCAGCAAGTTCAGTAGAATATCATAGATAGATTCTACAAGAAATAAGTCATTTCATTAGTCACATAAGTATACATTTATATAAACCATAGCAACATATCTCCACCTCCCTATTACCTGCCTACCTGGCTTAAGGACAGAAAAGGGGAAAAACAGACCATATTCTATAGGAAGTTATGATAGAAATTGTCCTTGTATGGAAGGGGCGAAGAAAGTACATTTAATACTGTATAAATCATATTTAATACTATTTACAGTATAACACCTCAAAAACCTCGAAGCTCTATGGTGCAGAAGTTTGGGTACTAATCATGAGATAGCAAACAGGAAAATTCTCTTGATAATCTAGAAATGGTTTGTCAATGTGCAACAAGAACCATCCAATATAAAACACAGAGATATGACATGTCCAGATTGAGATATGCCAAAAGCCTGTGCTGAATGTGAAATAGATTGATGAACCCCACAAAAAACTATAAACAAGTGAAGTCCTGTCCTGAAAGATCAGAGCAATAAACAATTTGAGAACATTACACAGATGAATCTAGCAAAATCAATCAGAAATGGAACTAATCACAAGTTGATCTAGACCATCAAATTTACATTAGCTGACTAAAGACCTAATTCCTATGTTTTATATTAGCCGACTTCACTTTGTCAAATTTCCTTAGTTTCACTTGATCAACTGAATCATCCAGAAGAGAGTAATTTGTGTATTAAACTTCCAGTATACATTAATGCCTCTAATTGCGTTATCACTTTCCTTCATCATAGTATAACGTCATCATACGTGCAATTAACAGTGTACTCGGGTTCACCACCTCAGTATATTACTTCAGAAATAACTCAAAAAAGATACAGAATCACAGATTATGTTGCTTTCCACAGAAACACATTTATCAAACAAAAAATTGCAAGTCAGAAATAGCACATAGCTTAGCTGAGGTAATCACCACTTTTACTATTACGCAAATTTTTATCATGAACTGCAGGGCAAAGCTCAAATGTCATTCAGTACTTATTACGAATGAACTTACAGTATTTGCATCACGAAACTCAAAGGACTTGTCAAGAACACTGTGCAAACAACAGTTCATCGCGAAAGCCTCGATTACAAAATTTTGGAAACCAGGCACCTGTAATTTTTTCCCACTTTAGCTAACCAGCAAAATTAGCACTGCAGCTGTTAAAAGGGTTTATTACCTTTTCTTCTCCAAAGGGCTTTGGGCACCAATCCTTAATTAGTCTAATAAATATTTGTACACACGCCTAAACAGAAAATTAAACAGAGATCAGTTTCAGTTACAAATTATAGTTGCAGAGCTTCAAAAGCATTCACAATCACAAACCCCAGAGGCATAAACGAAGAAAGTTTATAGCTTATAGTATCACACTGACCTTCCTAACGAGGGTGTCTTTGTGATGGCATGACGTTTGCAATAACAATTGCATCATCGGATCTAAGTATGCCCTACTTTTTGGTGAAAGGAAAACTGCAGACAGGTCATGTGTTGTTATGACATGAAGAAATGTGTATACTGTTCGCTGAAGCTCTTGCAGTTCACGAATTTCCTACAATTATTTTAAATAAAATGAAAAAAAAAAGTGAGCCCAAAACAGTGGAGTAGGTACATTCTATATTGCAGTTGTTCTGGTCTATTGTCAATTAATAATCATTGTGCTACTCCATCCTTAACTACAAAATTCCATCATGCATGGCAGGGTGGATGAGAACATTTATTTTTGATATTAAATAATTATATTAGATTTAAGGCCCTTTTTAGGGGTTATCCAGTAATTCTTTCTTTCAATTTCTTTATTCTTTCTGTCCTGCATCAAAAATCGAAATATTACAGCAGTAATTACATAAACAGAAAGTGGTCATCTATGTTGGGACACAAAAAAGAATTGGGTCTTTAAATATGAGAATAATGCAGTAGACACGCAGTTGCTAGCAGATATTAGTCGGTTTAATTCAACTACTATTTAAAAAAATATATCAATTTTTTAACATATTTACATACTGCATAATTAAAGAGAAAAATCAATACCGAAACGATGTAATACAATCATAGTCTCACGCCTTAAGTTAATGGAGTAGAAATAGATTGGTGAGAACATTATAGGAAAACGTGGAGGAAAAAAGAAATCATGGGTGAACCAGCCATATCAATCACTAGTTCTATATCCACTGAGGTGTCACAGCCAATTACATCTCTTTAAGCTCTGAACTTCTCTGCGTTATTGAAAATTTTGATACATCATTCTTTCCTAATAATTACAACTTTGCTATCCATGTGAAACTAATTCACTTGCCTCAGTGTTGCTTCCAGGTCCTGAAGGAAACCCATCCCTTGGAATAATACTAAATATTCTGCCTGCAATGACAGGGTATACCTCCTCCATTATGCCTTGGACTGCAGTGTTGAATTTGCATATCAACTGATTTATTAAAACAAGAAAGTTCACCAATTCTTTTGGCTGCAAAACAAAGTGGCAAGTGAAACATTAATGTGTGTGTGTGTGAGAGAGAGAGAGAGGGAGGGGGGAGCCGGGGAGAGAGCGAGAGCGAGATTTCATGTCAAGACTTTAAACTACTCGAAATGAGGAGGAAACAGAATTAAGTATATTCAATAATAAAACAGTTAAGCAAGTGGAGGGGGAGGGGGTGCATAAATGTCAGACTACTAGTACTGCAGATCGGAATATTTACAAAATCATTCAAGATGAAACATAAATATTGTGGTTCACTTGAAAGAATTTGAAAAAGATCTAGCAGAAACCTCAATTATATCTTTCCACTTACAAAGGAACACATATGAATAGAACAACAATCTTAAGATACAGACTATTAACTTCAAAAAGCATGCATTGGGCAGGTAATTATTGCTAGTCAAATATGAACTTAATGGCAATAGTATGTAGAGTTGTTTTATACCTCACTCTCTGCAAGTAACTGCTCAAAAGCCTTTGGAAGGTAAGGAAATACAGATGCTCCTAAAGTGTCCACCATTCGGTGAAGAAATGATGTCACCTGGAAAATGTAGTTGGTATCAGGTAAAATTTTATGAGACAAAGCCCAAGATGAACATATCAGGAAACTCATACCTTATACCGCAATGGTTCTATCTTTGGAAAGACAAGAAGGATTTGTAGGAGAACATCCAACGTCTACATCCAAAAAACAAAAAAAAAAAAGTAAAGGTAAACAAATAGAGAAGTTGAGTAAAAGATCAAGATTACAGCCAAGGCGTAGATAAATTTTCTACAGAGCTCAAACTAAGAATTGCAATGAACGTTATACAGATAATATACCATCTATTTTTCTTTCTTTCTTTTATTAAAAGAAAATCTACCTTAGTTCTGGAAAAATATAGCATGTGGAAGAATAATAAAATCTCTGCATGTTATTAACCACGCAATGAGTGAATTGAAGGGAGATTGACAGCATCATATTTGACAATCTAGGGAATTCACAAAATATGACATTAAAATATCAGCTGTCATTAATCTATTTCTCCCATGCTACAAACTTTACCTTTTTAAAGCAAAACAATGATAGGATACGAATGAAGCTCATTATAGGGAAGCAAAACATCTGAATATACTCAATCATACTTGCATAAACTTTGATTTAATCAGCAAAAATGGGTAAAAAATAATAAGCCGGATACAACAAGTACTTAAAGAAGAATAAATCTTGATACAAACCTGCTTAAACATGAGACCAATTGCAGGACGGCTAGCAGTTACAAGACGTTCGCTAAATCCCTGAACAAAAGTATGCAAAAATTGAAGATTTCTAGAGTTAATGAAACAGTAACTTAATTTGGATCAAAGTCTGATAATTAAAACATGAAAACGTCATATGCCCTTCCAAATAGAAGGGACGCCGCTGCAAACTAGAAGAAATTATATTCAGTCAGATAGGTATGAAATATGGTTTGGATGCATTTATTTTGAGTAATGAAAAGATTCCGGTAACAAACTCCAGAAGTAACAAGAAAAACCTTGCTAAGTGCATTAATGGCCATGATTATTTGCTGGATATTCGCAATTTTTGCAGGAGAGTCTTCTTGGTTTTGAACTTTGGCGTTTGCAAGCAATGCCTCAACCTGATTTGAGTGTAATAAGATCGATTCATTTTGTTAACAACATACCGTGAGTCCAATATATAAGCAAATGCAACTTCATTAAATACTACATAAAGGACTCCTAAAACTAAGCCTGTGTACTTAAATATAATAACTGCAATTCAAAATTTAACCTGCTGACAAAGAGGAGTGAGCAAAGAAGAAAGGTAATCAGATTGTTTCTCCAACAATACGTCTTCCATCCCAATTAGTAAGCCAATTGCCTGTGAACAATTTACAAGGATTGGCATCAGAAAAGACAGACCCCTACACCATGTAAATCATTTTACTTCTGTCTTGTACTTGGAGTAATAGATGAGTTGAAGCAATTACCTCAAATATGTGACTACCATCTTCAGACCCCGATACCTCGTTCGACACACAATATATTCTGGTAAATTGAGCAATTGTATCTTGAAGACTCTGAAAATTATTTCATGGAGAATAATCAGTATAGAAAGGAGAGATTTAGATATATAGGTAGCAATATCAATGGACAACCCATAATATGATCTAGATATAAGTACATACCTGCAAAATTGTCTCTATGAAAGGCACAAGCTTCGCTTTGAGCATTTTCACCACCCTCATAAAAAGATAACTTGCTCTGCGACTCACATTAACATTAGGATGGTGTATACCACGTTCATCCAGAAAAGCAGTCAGAACTAGAGGTATATACTGAGTATTCTCCTGAACAAACTTTGAATATCTTGTTATTGTATCCAAGTATATAAGTGCAACGAGCCTATTAGAATGGCAAGGAAACCTCGTAGATAACAACATTGGCACCAGATCTTTCAAGAGACCGCTTCCAGTTCTCAGCGCCTCATCGCTTAATGACTCTCCAAGAGCATGGAAGAGGGAAAGTGCAGCTTCCACCTCTTCAACATTCCTCTCTGCAGGAGATGCAACAGAGCTAACCAAAGAATTACGGATAAATAGTTGAGTAACATCAGGTGCCACGCGACCTACACTACGGAACAACACGATTAAATCCTTCCGGAACTCCATCATCCTCTCTTCCTCTTCTTTACCTATTTTATCCAATTTAGCAAGATTTTCACGGTAAATAGGATCGAACTGAATCTGCATACGAATAACTTCCAATATCTGACCCACGTGATGAAGTTGCGTCTCCCTCAATGGAGAAAGACTCTTCATTGTTGCAACATAACCAGACAAAAATTGAACACTGCTGAATGTCATATCAATCTCAGAGTTCTTCATGACATAAAATACAGATGGCAGAACTTCATTCAAGAGTTCCAGTGAAACACCTTTAGCATCCTCGGAGTTCAATCTTTTGTAGCAATCGAGGACCTCAGCAGCATAACCAGTAACTAAAGCTGCTACTTTTGAAACTAACTCAGAGTCATTATCTTCAGCTAATAAACCAAACACCCTACTCACCTGAAGGCTTTGTACAAGATTAAGCTTCAACTGTGGCTCCATGCGTTTAGATACCACTGCAAGCACACAACTTGCAGCAGCAGCTCGGAGCTGATCCGACAAACCATCAACCAAAATTAATTCAAATAACAATCGGATAAAAGCATCATTCACGATTAATCCAATATCAATCCAAGAAATATATCTCCTCATGGTATCTAAAACACTGGCACATAATTCAGGATTAGAGTTTCTGTACATGGACACGATGTCATACCACGCACCAACAAACCGGGAAATGCACTGCTGCCTCATTGCATCCTTAACTCGTGCTGCAACAGCCGTCTCTTCTGCACTCCGGGGGTAGTCCAGACTAATTAATTCATCATCCAGAGAATTCAGTACTCGACAAAACATATCAATCACCACAGGGCCTCTGCTCAAGTTTGGCAGAAAATCAATGAACACAGAGGACCAAATCGATGGGTACTCAAAGTAGATCAAAGTCACCAAAACCTGAGCGAGCTTGTTTTTAATAAATGCAGGTCCATCCAAGACTCTAACAGAGTTTTTATCATCTAAACCCTCAAAGCAAGCCATGGAAAACACTGATTTTCGTATAAAGGATTTCTCCTCGGAGCTCATGGATGAATATCGGGTGCCAAGCGCTTCATGTAAGCACTGTAAGGACCAGAACTGTACTTGGACTAATTTAGAAAAAAACAATCTTTCAATACATATACTACAAATTGATGGGTTATCCTTCATTTGTTGACAGAATGCCAGCGCTTGTGACTTCAATAGTGAATTAACAGTCCCAGATTCATCAAAACTTATAAGGATTGCCTTCTCAAGATCATCCATTGTTATTTCTCAACAAAAACCCTAAACCCTTTACAGAAACCCAATTGTTTCAGTAATTGATGTGAATGAGAAATGATGAGGACCGATTAAGAACATTAACAACAATAACAAAACAAACGGGGGATTGCAACAAAGAGATCCGTGGATTACCTTTGTGTTAGCATAAATAAGATTTTGATTGGAATGGTTGATAGCTCTAGTATTTGCTTGAATAGGGAAAGAAGAAATAAATAGGGTTTTAATAAATAGGGAAAAACCCTAGGGTTTCTTGGGGGTTTGTGTTTGTGAAATCCAAGTAATCAGAACTGGAGTAGTCTACTTTGCCCAAGCATTGAAGAAGAAGGAAAAAAAATAGGACGGAGGCTTTTCAATACATTCATCTTTTATATATACATATATATACCACCGCCTAGCCTACTCTCCTCACCCTTTCCTTAATTCCTTTCTACTCTCTCTTTTACTCCCTCCCTTAGAAAACAATAATAATAATAATAACATTTAAAAATAATTTTGTTTGAAAAAAATATTTATATAATTTTTTATTATTATATCATATTTTTTAAATTTTATTATTACAATCTTTTTAGGTATTCATAACAAATTTATTGAGAAAATTTTATTATTTTTATATATAAATCATAATCAAATATGTAAAATTAAAATTTATCAAAAATTTTTAAATGTTACTCATTTTTAGAACCGACTAACGAAGTATTAAGTATTGTATTTTTTTGGAAATTATGCAAAACCCTTACACACACCCTCTTTATAAATTGGTTTTAACAACTGAAAAAGTATTTCTTAATTTAATTATTTCAACTCATTGCTACTCAATTCTATTAAAATAATTAGATTATAAGTTTCACATTAAACAGAGAGTCCCCACTATCCTTATTTATTTAATGGTATCCAGTTTTATAATTTACTTTTTATTGCTTTCTGTTATGCTATTAGTTTCTTGAACTTGTTTTTTTACATAGGAAAATAAATTTGAACTATGACCTCACCCTTTTCAAGAGAAAATAAGAGGTAATCGTGATAATACGGAAATAAGAAATAAAGAAAAGTATAACAAATAAATAAATGTGACTTAAACAATTTTTCTATTTTTGTCTCGTGGAATATGATTACTTTTCTGTACTTTTTTTAAAGCTAGTAATAACCAAGAAGTATCAATTTTTTCCCTCTTTTCATATTTTTGTCTCTACCTTTTTCTCTTGGTATAAACGTCATAATATTTAATAATTTAAGGGTAATATTATAATGTCCAAAAGTATTGCACGCCAATTGTTTATTTATTACTTTTTAAATCATTTTTTCATACAATCAGGGATTGCTTAACAATTGAGTTACAAATAGTTTTGAGTACTATTGTTAATTATAATTATATATTATAAGAACAAATATAGTATTTAATACCAATTTGTACTTATAAAAGCATATATATGTGAAATGGGTTGCAGCCATTTGTTTGGTTTGGGTTGTAATATTTTTTCTTTTATTTTGCAATTCTTTGAAAAATCTAACCACCTGAATGAAAATTAGATTAAAAAATAAGGTGTCCTACAAGTCTTGTAACTTTTTATGATATGCATAATTGTTTTTTCAATCATGCAAGTTGAACATGTTTTACAAAGAATATTTTTTTCATATTTTTATGATTTATAAAACTATTCTACATATAATTTAAAAATATGAAAATTTTCATATTTTCATAATTTTTTAATGTTATATCTAATACTCCGTATGCTTTTAGTAGCACTGCAAAAATAGAAAACAATTACTATAACCCACTTTTACAAAAATAAGCTACAATCTATTTTCATTTTTCCTCTACATATATATATGTATGTATGCAGGTATAATGGATTATTGCTCAACGAATATATTTGGTATTTATGATTTCAGAAAAAGGATATTGGGTATTAATGTACCATGGCAAACAAAAAATTAATGTCCAAATATTTTGTTTCCTTTATTAGATATGCAGCTCAAATTAAAATAATTTACAGTGTAATTGTTTCGGTCTGTACAGACACTCTCGCTCTATTGATTGACTTCCTCAATTTTAAAGAAGATAATTCATGAACAGGAAACCAATGACTAAATCATTAATTATTAGTATTAAGATATGTGATAATTTGTTTAGTCCCGCCGCCATCACCCCCCAACCCCCGGCCAAGAAAAAAAACGCCTATTTCTCAAAAAATATTAAGTGTAAAATTACTATTAGATGTCGCAAATTGTTGTTTCATATGCAATATCTAAAAATGTAATAAATTAGTAGGTACTTTATTCTCTTTGAAAACTTATTTAACCATGTAAATATGTAATATATACCGTAAAAATGTAATATTCTCATAGTAAGATATTAGTTGGTCTTACATGATACATTCTTTCCGTAAGGGGATGATGGCGAATTGTCTGTTCCAGAAAGTCCCTCAATGCATATTAATATAGTATATTACAAATAGATTAAGATAATTGAATTATATTTTATTTTTTAATTCATACCCATTAGGTTTATATTTTTTAATTTATAATTTATTTAGAAAATCTGATTGTATAGATTAATAGTGAATCAAAAAATAGAGAAATACGTAAACTTGTTCGTCTTTTTGTGATGTATAACATATTATAATCATATAAAATTTATATATTTTCAAGAACTGACATTAATTGATTTTTATGTGTTTATAAAAATTATATAAATGGACTAAAAAAATTTCACACAGTGCATTGTTTTTACTTGTCCTTTTAATTTGTATGAATAATTTTTTCTCATATATTTTAAAAATCGAAACTTATCACCAACAGATAGAATTATAAATATAGAGATTTTGAATGCATTAAAAAACGATTTTGAATGTATTTGGTGGGTTATAGTGTAACAGAATTGGACTTTCGTGAGGATTACTTATGAAGTTTGATTATCAGAGTTTGTACCGTTTAAAAAGTAGTAAGCGATATTCTATATGCTTGGATTTGCAGGAATGGGCTTTTCTTTGAAAGATTAGTGCATGATATCCTCCTTTAAGCTGCGTTTTGATTGAGATTGAGGGAGAAAGAAATGAGGGGGAAATAAATTTAATTTATGTAATTACTAATTATTAAGAAATTACAAAATTATACGGTATATATCAGAGATTGTGGTAAAATGAATTATTTTTTTTATATGTAATTTTGTTCCATGTGTAAGGAGGATGACATTTTCCCTCTCATTCTTCTTAATAGTTTCTTATACCATTATTTTTAACTAAATTTTTTTAAATTTTCTATTTATTCCTCCTCTTTTTCCGTTTATTCAATCTAAACGCAACATTAGAGCCGAAAATATTTTCTATTCTAAAGGTGACCACAAATTAAAAATTCTGAAAATATTTATGCAAGTGATACTAGTAGGTGTGATAAACAAGTAGTAAAATTCAGAAGAATGTAAAACAAAGTTAATTAATTAAGTTGCTAATGTATAGGTAGGGTTGATATGATGGCAGTTTATTATCTCCAGAAGAATTGTTGAAGAGAATGTTGGCAGGAGAGAACAAACATAAGCATGAGCAAAATCCCAGCAAGCCCCCAACACGACGTCCCAATCCTAAACACCCACGAAGCAGATGCAGATGCTTCATCTTCACCGGACCAACACACAAATTCTGCACCTCTCTGCTTACTACTCGTACTCTTAATGGCAACAATTATAGCCGCTAAAATCATAGGCAGAACAAATCCAGAGCTCCAATATTTCGTGACGTCCTGCACCCCACTTTCTATTTTTCGGTTCAAATACAGGGGAGAAAGCACAATTGCTGTTACAAACGCCAATACCATCGAAACTGCTCTTTGTGATGATGAGTTTTGGCCCGTGTAATAGTAGCTCGCCGCCATTGATTTATGGACTTGCTTGGTTGGTTGGGACATACAGTATATATGTTTAAGTTTGTAATGAAATTATTATATATTTGTCTTGGGGGAGATATATATATATATATATATATATAGAAGATATATTATTATTTTTATATATAGGATAAAGCAGGGGTTGTAGATGTAATGGGATCTTGGTGGAAAGCTTGAGATAGGATGATAAAAGTGACAAACAGCCGCCCAAAAAGCTTTTAAAAGGGAGATTTTAATTTTAATGATTTAAACTTGGAGATAGAACCAGGGTAACAAGGCAAGTAAGGAATCTTTGCGTCTTCTTTTACGTGGCATACTTGAAATTATTAATCTCACAAAATTATTTATTTATAAGTATGAATATATATATGCCCCACCCCACAACTAAAATAATTTCCGCTCTATTAAAAAAAAATAATCATAGAAAAAGAACAAAAATATGTTGGGGAAGAAACACATGTAATAGCGAATGCAAATAAAAAAAGTCAGGATTCACAACAAATATGTGCTACGTGATGAGATGCCCGTTGCTTGCTCGACCGTTGGATGAAAATTCGTTTTCGTTTTTGTTTTGTTTTGATGGTTAAAGACGAAATTGGGTAGATCAGAAACTGATACAGGCCATCTCTCTCTCTCTCTCTCTCTCTCTCAACAAAAGTAACCTTGAAAATCCCAATTAAGAAGAAACTAGTAGTACCAAGTGTTTGAACTGAGAATTGAATGGAGGTGCTACTACGGCTGCTCCGTCATGTGGTGTCATTGTACTTCCCAATGTCCCGTTTCATACTTTCCATCATTTCAATCCTCCCATTACCAACCTTCCTCATCTTCCTTCTCTTCGACGCCTTTGCATCCCTCTATTTCCGCTTCTGCCGTCTCTCCCCAACCACCCTCGACCTCGATCACCGCACCACAATACACTTCTGGACCACCAACCACCGCCGCTTTCGCAAGCCCAATCTACTCCTTATCCACGGCTTCGGCGGCAATTCACGGTGGCAATTCTCCCGCCAGGTCCGCCGTCTCTCTCAGCGCTTCAACCTCTACATACCGGACTTGTTATTCTTCGGGAACTCGCGTAGCAGCGAAAGGGAGCGAACGGTGGAGTTTCAAGCCAAGTGCGTGAGGGAAGGGATGAGAAGATTGGGTGTGGAGAGGTACTCGATTTACGGGATTAGCTACGGTGGATACGTGGGGTATCGGATGGCTGGGATGGAGCCGGAGGCGGCGGAGAAGGTGGTGATAGTTAGCAGTGGGATTGGAGCAACGGAGGAGCAGATGCGCGAGCAGCTTAAGAAGGTAGGGAGGAGCGCAGGGGATCTTCTGTTGCCAAAGAAACCGGCAGATTTGAGGCTACTGTTGAATTTGTCCATATATAAGTTTGACCCATTCAAGTGGGTTCCTGATTTCATGCTCAAGGATTTCATCAATGTAAGTTCTGTTCTGGAATCAATTCTTAATATATATTCAACACCCCCTCCCCCCAATATGTGTGTGTGTGTACATATATATATATAGATATAGATATATATATATGGGCGTGAGTATATGTAGCACGTAGGCCACTCTGTTGTTTGTAAAATGCTGTTATAAACAAGTAGGTATAATGATGATGCAGATGACTTGTAAGAAACATAGGAAGGAGAAACAAGAAATGTTGGAGCAGCTGATTGCCAACAAAGTAGATCCTAAGCTACTTCCACTCCTAACTCAGGTCAGTTTATATATCAAGAATCTAAATAAATAAATATACTATACACAAACAATATTAATTTGCACAAGGAGTTTTGATATTACTGTACAACTCCAATTCATTAAATAATTTGTATCTTATGCATTAAAAACCATTAAAAAAAACATATTAAAGATAAGTTTCATTAATTCATAATGATTTTGTTGTGAAGGAAATATTGCTTATATGGGGCGATAAGGACAAAATATTCCCCCTTCCTTTGGCCCATCAGCTGCAAAGGTATTTTTATCATGTCTTAATTATAAGTATGGATCGACACAGTCCCTCTGGATACGTACATACATATACATACATGGAAGAGGTAATTAATTATACTAATGTAATATATGTGTGTGTGTGTGTATTGCGTGCAGGCATTTGGGTGAGAAATCAAAGTTAGAAATAATAAAAGACACCGGGCATGCAGCAAATATAGATTCCCCTAATTCACTGAATGATTTGATCATATCATTTGTATCAGCTGCGGCTGTCTCCAAAGATGATTAATCTGTTTTGTTTACCAAAATTTAAAATATCATATTTTTAAGTTGAAACATCTTCCGATTTTCGTGAAATTGCTAATTTGATTTGTTATTAGTAAAACAATATGCTTGTGATTTTGTTGATATAGTTGAGTAGTGCAGGATGAGTAGCACAATTTTGTACCATTATATACACACACACACTAGTATTAACTGTAATTAAGCCAAATAAAGAAAGACAGGTCAAGATAGATAGTAACATTAAAGGAAGGAAGGAAGGGGACCGATCGAACAGCCAACTGTGCTAAATTGACGGCCGGCGGAAAAGCCAGGTGCGATTACAGGCTACACCCCACATGTGATGGATCAACATTACATCAGTATCTTCTTCTTGTATTTAGTGAACAACTGAACACCATCACCATTAACATTATTTCACTCTTCAAAATAATGCAGTTTTTGTTCTCCTTGTTTTTATACGGAGTATTAATCAAGCAAAAAGTGCACAACTGACAGAAATAACTTGAGGCTTTAGATATTAATCTACATACTCAATGTAACTAACTATATTGTTCAAACTCAAATTCCATATATCTATCTCTTAATTTGAAATATTCTCTCTGTGAGATCGATGAATGCTGCAAGTAGCTAGGATATATATTTCTAGATTTTTAAGGCATTATATATATATATATATATATATATATATATATATATATGTATGTATGTATGTATGTATGTATATTGATGCAAATACCATTTTAGACCAAGCTAGCTAGGTGGTACGTACAATCTAAATGGAGGAGAACCAAAACTACTCGGATTTTACAAAAGATTGACAAAAACAAATCAATGTTCAATTCAGTTACACGCCATGATGATTAAAGGAAGCGACAATTTAAAAGAATATTGCAACAATGGACAACACTCAAAATCAATGTATAGATAAATATAAATAACGCCATATATAACTAACCAATAATTAGCTCAATATATAGGAAGCTAATTAGATAGGACACAAATAAATTAAATAACAGGCTGAAAATTAATGAACATAAAAACAACGAAGTAAGTGTTCCCTTTGCTGGCTGGCTAATTAATTAATTAGCCAGTTCCTCCAAGAACACTCTTGAGGCTTTTCACGGTAGCATCATCAAGGAATGTGGTTTTCTCCACTAACTTGGAAGGCAAGTCATTTGCAAACAATGCAAAATCAAGGATTTGTAGGCCAGGAACTGCACTGCTGAAGCTCACAAAAGCAATGGATGGTATTCCCCGAGCATTTATTTGAAAATGCAATAACCCTTGAGGGAATACCATAATGTCACCCTTATTAAGTTTCTTCACGTAAACCGCGTTTGCAGATGAAATGAAGCCAGCAAGGATAGCTCCCTGCACAACAACTAGTACTTCAGATGCCCCAGGGTGTGTGTGCATTGGAATCACACCATTCGGAGCTAGGTCTAGTCGTGCCATGGAGATTCCGAGGCCATTTAGACCAGGAAACTGAGCAGAGAATGCTGGAGTGACAGCCGCATTGATGATGCTTGTAGTGTTTCCGGCCTTGGCTAGACCGGAGAACACAAAATCATCTACTGTGACTTTAGCAGCGCTTTTGCAAGAGTAACCTGCAGGCCCTTCTGGCCCTTTCAGGTCTCCAACACAAAAGTCTTGAACCGCCCCATCACAAGAGAAGACTACAAGAGAAAGAAGGAAGAATATTTGAAGCATCTTTACAAGAATGAATATATGTGTGTGTGTGAAGTTTTAACGAGTTTGGAGTTCCGATGAGGCTTGAGTAGGTTTATATAGAATCAGAAAAGCTTGGACATGAATGCCCTGTGGTGCCACTAGAAGCATTACAGCTGAGAGGCATGCTATGAGAGCCACACAGTTTGTGGTGAGAATCAAGCTGGCCTAAAAATGACGTGATGAGCCTTTTTTTGTTTAAAACATAGACAAGTACAAGTAAAAACTTACTCCAATTTTGTGAGTTGTAGTTCAATTCCACTCTCTATGAGTATTTGAATTGATATTGTACCATAGTAATCATTATTTCATGATTATTTCAAATACATTTCTGACGAATTAATGAAGTAGCATTTACGGAGTAGCACGAGAACTCCAAATGACAGCTACTTATGTCCAAGTGTTGATAATAGAACTTGTCAAAGAAGAATCCTCAGACTAGGAAGCTGCGCGCTCATAATCACTATGAGGATTTCTTTATAGCATCTTCATAAAAATAAATAAATAAATAAATAAGTTCTTTTTTCTCCTTCCAAATATTAGTATAGATTTTGAAATCTTCCCATTGATGCTTAACTTAATAAAAGAAAACCCCATTTAATTCATTTGTGCTTAAAACTAACTGTCACCACAACGTGGAACGAGTAAGTAAACCAAAAAAATTAAATAAGATCTTACTTTCTCATTTGATTCACAGGTTAGAAAACGCTAGAGGGCAAGCACTAGATTAGGATGTGGTCCAAAAGAGCACATGGGAAGATAGGAAATTAATGCAGAAGAAGACATTAATAATATGTATGGACAGCAAGTTTGAAAGATAAATGTGCAAAGTCTTGTAATAAATCTTCTGTAATGGAGACCACCGTAAGCTCTCAAAAAGGCCGATGATATTGTCTGGCCCAAGATTGAGAAACCTCCTCTCACTTAAATTTTTTGTAACGAAAAAAAAAAATTAAAAAAAATCTTCTGTAATGGATATGACAACCTACCTTTCCTAAGGAAAATGTAGTTTTGTGGACACTAGGGATTGCCTTATGTGAGCACAATGCAGCTTGCACTCTTGGATTGACGAGGCAGAGCAGGGGAGGGGAGGGGAGGGCAGGGGAGGGCAGGGGAGGGGAGGGGAGGGGTCCAAATTATAAGCATGGCGTTGCCTTTGCTAATCTACTTCCTCTTGGCCAAATTTTATGCTCCGCACAAATATTATTGCCCCTTTTCACGGTTCACAAAGAGTACCATCTAAATATATTCATTCATACTTCAAATTTTTTAAGTTTTAAAATTTCAGCATTGCCAACAATTGATGTTCAAACAATAAAATTCCTAGTTAAATACTCTATTCATTCCAAAATTAGAGTGCAAATTCATCTCTAGTTTAAGAACACAAGGAGTGTACTGTTTTTTAGATAATTTATGATAATCAACATCATTTAAAATTTATAACAAATTTAAATCTAATGATTTCACAAACGTAAATAAGATTTCACTAATGGATATTATTTGTTGATAGCAGTTATTGTTATGGAGCACTCCCCATATTTCTCCAACGTCCCCATAATTCCCCACTATTTAGTGAAATACTGCTGCAAGTTTCTTATTTCATTAGCACGGTTGACTTCCGTCCAAACTTTTCTTGTTTTGCCCATGCTCCTCCTGCCTTTAATGTTCTTTTATTCACCGTAAAGATGAAGAAATAGATTGTCCATTTTTTCGTATGCATATTTTGTAATTGTAGCTACACTCTAACATGAAGTAAAAGTGTCAATACTACTTATACAACAAATAATCCCAATTAAGGGCAGTCAATGATAAAGCAGTCGTATTTACTACCTTAAGATAAAAATAAAATTTTGTCTCAAATTAAAAGTTTTAATTTAATTTTGATGATCAAATTGATAAAACTTTAACATTAAAATTTGACAAGTATATTTTTTACATTTCAATATATTATATGATTTAGGTTTTATAGTTAATGTTATGAACATTCTTGTAAAATAAATAATATGTTTTATATTTTCATAAAATAATAATATCTAGATACAAAAACCTGATTAGAATGATCTCCAATCTGGTAAGTTCTATTATCTACTACTGTATTAGATTTGAACCGATGATTCCTACTAAATAGGCCATTTATCATTACGAATAGAACCTCCTTTCTCAGTACATGAGACTAAGTCCAAATTTAATGAGAAAACTCCACAATTTCAGAAACCAAAAGAGCTGGAACAAAAATAAACACCTGACCTGAAGCAACAAAGAAGAAACCTTGGGCTATCAACTCTAATAAACTAAGCTAGAGTCACCAAGAAAGTGATAAAATGTACAGGATTGATCACTTCGATGGCTGTAGAGTTAGGACTGTTGAGATAACTTTAACGAACAGAAAAGTAACTGAATATACACTTAAAGCGAACTACTTTCTTCTTGAAACTATGTTACTCCTCATCTATCTCATTAATGTTCTTAAGGACACATCAAGATGACAAGAAAGCATGGTATTTTCTATAACTTTCGCTGCTACTTACTAGAAAAATAAATAAGCATGTTCTATCCATGATTTATCTTTGCAGTTTTCACTTCAAAGAGAGCCAAAACAATGGGTGGAGCTAGCAAACAAAATTGTGGGAGGAGGACTGCCATATCTACGATATATTCTTTTCCTTCTTTCCTACCACTACAAACCCATCAACACTAGTTGATTTCATTTTTAAAATTTTTTATTTTTATTATGGCATAGCATTTGTTTATGGGTTTCTGTGTATGTGACAGAGAGACTACTATATTTGTAGCCTAACAGAAAGAAATGCTACAGCAAGCTAGGGCCAGAGGCAGACGCAGAAGCTATATAGTGTTTACAGTCATGAATCATTATAGTAAGAGCAGAAGGACCCTCTGTGTGTGTGATTTTATTTTTTTTGGGTGGTGGGTTGGTGGTTAGATGAAGGAGTCATCAAGCCCATTTACCGTAGTGGTTTAAAATCCATGCACGCCACATACACCAGTAATTCAACTCTGTAAAAAGATATGCTCTTATAGCATCTTTCTTCACTTGCTTTTCACTCCTTGTGAAGCCGTCCAATACTTTCTCGGACTACTACCTTCATCACTCCTCACTTAACTTTAAACTTCTTTGAAAAATACATCTAGCAGATGAGTGTAAGAAATAGGTATCCATTCAGAGCATGTCAGTTGCAAGAGCTTCAACACCAAGCTCTGATCTTCAAATACATGGTGTCTGGTGTTCAAGTTCCAGTTGATCTCCTCTTGACTCTTAAATCAAGCTTTGAATCTTCCTCCTCATCAAGCCACTTTCCTCACCATCATCATCCCAGTAAGCATGCAATACAGATGCTTCAAGATATAATACTTTTCTATCATCATGTCTTCATTACTTGTATCTTATTTGACTTGAAAGTACAAAACAAACAAAACGATTAAATTTCTTTGGGGAAGAAAAATAAATGCATATTATATGTGGGTTTTGCAGTTGGATTGGGGACTTATCATGGAAGGAAAGCAGATTCAGAGCCAGGGAGGTGCAGAAGAACAGATGGGAAGAAATGGAGGTGCTCAAAGGAAGCTTACCATAACTCCAAGTACTGTGAGAGACACATGCAAATAGGCAGAAATCGTTCGAGAAAGCCTATGGAACTTTCTATAACCACATCATTGACTAACCGCGCTTCACCATACACCTCATCAATCACCACAATTTATCCAAACTCTAGGAACCCCCATCCCACCCTTTTTTATCCTCATTCCTCCTCTTCTAGCCCTCTTAATTCATGTTTGTTGCCACCTCAGATAAGCACTGCCCATCAGTTATTTTTCAACTTTCAATCCTCCTACACTCACACAGATAAACATTGCAGGTCTATATATGTAATGGGTGTGTGTGTCCTAAAAACATTCATGCAGGTTTCACAATTTAAAAGAAATATAATTCTAATCTTTCCTCGGCCATCTCTAACTTTAAATGGGACTGCACAGATACTTACAAGGGATGAGGAATGGAGATGGTGAAAGATCTCCAAAGGTTCCAGAGACTTTGAGAAGTCATGAAGAATCATATCCACCACTGGCAATGGGTTCCTCTCAGTTAAGCTTTCAAAGTTGCACCAATCCAAGTAAATCAAAAGAACAGCAAAAGCTAGAAGAGGAAGACCTGCAGCAGCATTACATTTTTTGGGGTAACAATTTCAAACCAACCAAGACCATCAAAATGGACGGAGGAGAAAAAAACCAGAAGCCATTTCATCACTTCTTCGGCGACTGGCCCCCTAAGAGGGAAGACACTTGGCTTGATAATGATCATGAGGATAATCAATCAAACCGTGCCCCATCCTCTAACACTGAGCTCTCAATTTCCATGCCCTTGTCTCATAGCTATCAAAGGCACTCCTAGGCTCAAGGCACATCATATCCCACCATTTGTGCCTGGCCTCACATGATGTCCGGGCCTTTCAAAGAACCAGTTTTCCCTTCATAGTTATCATAGGCCCTCCTAGGCTCAAGGCACATCCTATCCCACCGGACTATCAACCCACCAGTTTTTCCTTCATCTTGTATACCTATTTTTGAGTAGATAATTAATTATACTTTACTAATATAGTTAATTATATTATATTGTTGTTAATATATGTACACCCATGCCTTGTGCCTTACGCCTAAGCCCTAGAGAGACCTTTGTGTGTAGATGTGCGCCGCGTCTTAAATAACTATGCAATGTCTACGCAAGAGCAATTTCAACCAAAGCCCTAGTTTTATTGGTATTAATTGTGTCTTGATTCCGCCTCTTAGATTGTCAACTTTTACATAATCTATTGTATTCTAATCAACTTAATATATGTTCATATAGATGGTTTGCCTGTTATCTCGTTTTTATGTTTGTAAAGCCCGAAGAGAAACTGGATTGACGTCAAAGTATCAAGGGAATATTATATTTCTTTCTTGTGGGTCTTAAATTCTTCTTTCCCACAATTCTAGAAAAATATTGATTTATTATGAATGTGATGAACTTGAGCAACAAAGCCTTAATATCGCTATTTTCCCCAACACAATAACAAACACGCGCGCGTGAGGTGGGGGTGGGTGGGGTGGGTTGGGGGAGATAGAGAGATTAAAACTTGCAGAAAGTGACATTAACATCAATGCAGGTTCTACCGAGGGATGCTGTTCAATGGGACATGACACTCTCGAACAATGTTCCTCTGAGTATCCGAAGGACCAGCCAGGTTGGATGAAAAAGAGCACTCACAACTCTCACAAATAATTTCCACAGTAAATGAACTTCTTGCATAAAACTGATACCAGATGTAGTCTTGTTATACTGTTTAGTAAAGGCATACAGAAGAGACATGATCTATCAATAATTCTATTTGTAAATTCTTTTCGCCAAAGTAAACTATGTTTATTCCCCAGAAATTGAACCAAAAACTCAAATCCCTCGGTCCCTCACATTCTAACAAGAGAAAATCTCCATTATATATTTTCCCGCTTCACATTAAATTTCCTATTTCATCATATCCTAACATATAAGTTACGAAATAGACATGCCTATAGAAGTTACTCATTGACCAAAAAAAAAAAATACCTAGCAAGGTTATGAACCAGAGAAGACATTAAATACGATAAATGGATGTCATACTCTATGGACGGTTTATACTGGATTATATTGAAGAGAGGACAAAGATAGGAAGTCAATAGATAAGGCTCTAAATTCAGACTAGGCGTCAAACCATGTTTATGATGCAAAGTGATAATGATTCTGTAGGTGATGATCTTCTGTTTGCCTGATTGTATTCTCTAACTTAAATACATGTCAAAAGATGCAAAAAGCACCAACTAGTCACAATTCTTAAGTTTGTATATCTAAATACATGACCATAAGCAATATTAAAGGTTTCAATCCGAGTAATATGTGTATACAACCTCTCTACAACAAAGGAAGAAAATTTGCTTTTGATATAGATGAATTCAGGATATATAGCTATAAAAACAATTCAACAACAACACAAATGAAGGAAAAGAATGGTATTTCTTCTATGGTTTATATAAGCCATGTTAATGAGACAACACATGAGAAATTTAAATGGACCAAACAAATTGTGGAAAGAATGTTAATCAATAATTACCAATTTACAAGAGGATAACCCAAAGTAGACACCAACAATCTGAATTGTTTTCTTGATTTCGATGAAGCCCATATACAGTTGATGCCATCAATAATATAAAAGTGTGCTCTACCATTGCTCACCAGATCAAATCTTTAATACAACATGTCTTGGTCCTTGAACAGTTGCCTCCTTTTAATAATCAAGAAAGCCATCACACAAACTTGCAAGAAAGCGGCTATACCCATAAACCATAATCCAATTTTTTTGCCCATGTTGAGCTCCTTTTCCTTTGCGGGTGGTGGTGGTGGTGGTGGTGGTGGTGGACGACTCTTATGCTTATTATGATCATTGCGTAATCTATCCTCTGATATTCTATTCTTGGAGTGATCCGTGGAGTTTTTGGGATGTTGATGGGAGCTCTTTTTTGGAGGCGGAGGAGGGGCCCAAGGAGATGGAGGTGGCGGCGATGGCGGCGGAGGAGAAGGCGGTGGAGGAGAGACTGGCGGAGGCGGGGATACTGGTGGTGGTGGTGGAGATGGGTGATTCCTGCTTTGCTGAGATTCAACGACGAGAGCAGAGAAGCCTAATATAACCCCAAGAGCTAAAACCACAGAGGTCAACAATGGCGAATCCATTTAATCCAATGGCAATGCAGTCAATTTGACGGAGGAATTATACCTTCAGAACACGTATATGTAGGTTTGCCAACAATAGATTTCTGGACTATATGTTGATAACATTCAAAGACAATGGTAAAAAAAAAAAGTTAATTGAAAACAAGTCGTGTTGGTAGAAACTCTGTTCTTGGGGAAGAATCAACGAAATTGGGTCCAAAATTGGAGTCCCAAACTGTTGACTCCTACAAGAACACCGGTTTATACGTGAAGGTTGGTTAAAACACGGAACAAGAGGGCAAACCAAGACATGTATGGCATTTACATTTGGATTTCGAATCTGGGTCTGTCAGGGAACTACTATTGAATAGTGATTTGGATCAATAATACAAGATTTTGAAGAGATTGTTGTTCTTGGTGATTGAAATTGGAGTTTGTAAAGATAAATGATTGATGATGATCCCCCCTTCCCAGAGAGAGAGATTGAGCGAGAAAGAGAAAAAAGTTTAAAAAAAAAAAAGAAAAGGGAGAAAGGGGGACACCTGAGTCTGAGGGGGTGACAACAAAGAAGAACAAGAAGAAGAAGGGATGAGAGAGAGAGAGGAGAGAGAGACGATCCCCAGCTGGAGAGAAGAAAAAAGGGGGAAAGAGAAACAGGAGGTCAATTCAACGGTTGTTGGTGTAATTCGATCCTCGTTAGTCTACCGCCTATTTATATACTTCCCCCTCTGTTTTATTACAGTACTCTACTATCTATTTGTTTTATTTTATATGGAGTATATTTTTAACCAAAATAAACTCCGGGATACAATACTAATTACACGCCTTGTCCTTATAAATTGTATTTGGAACACATCGCATACACTTGTTTTTATTAGTCTTTTTTGAATATTTTAGTGTGCATATTTGTTTGTTTTTTAGTTAAAAATATTTGTATAAGTTTTCTTTGTTGATATAATAATATTTCAAATTAAATTTTAATTATTAAATTGTTACAGACTGTTAATTTTTAGTCAAATAAGTATTTTTTTTAAAATCAGATATACAAAACTCAACTAAAAATCTATTTGGTCATATATAATGCACACTCAGCTGAATGTATATATAATATAGGCCCAAGTAACGTGCAAACATTCAACTAATTTATCTATTGCCCTTATCTTCATTACTATATTTTTTATAGTCCTTAAAACAATATAGTTTATTATCATAATATATGAATAAAATATTTGCAAACAAATTGTTTTACAAGTGAAATTAAGATAAGTGCATAAAGATTAAAAAAAATTGATGGATTATATTTATTAAAAACATAAATAGAATAATAAAATTATATATCAAATTTTCATTAATAGTAAATTTCTCTTTTTGAATTTATTTGTATTTGTAGATATACTCATTGTATAGCCTTTTCTATTGTTGTTACCAAATGTACACATAATTAGCCTTTTTGAAAAGAAAAAAAAATCACGTAAATATAGACACTTAAAAAAAAAGACAAAATTTCACTTTTCTCTCTCATCTTTTAGTAAACTTTCAATGTTGTTCTTTTTTTTTTCATCGATTTAATTCTCCATGTTTTATTTGACTACCACTTATATCTTTCAATCATATTTTAATGAAAAAAATAGTTACATATTATTCGTGTAAAGAGGTATTTTCAAATAAAACATGGAGTAACAATTAAAAGTATTTTCACAAAATATTAAATTTATATAAAATAACAACTATGCAATTTACAAACTTTATTTTGACATTAAGTAAATAATTTTAAATTTTAATTAAAATATTATATTAACATTTTTTAACAATTAAAAGAAAATTAATTAAAATGGAAATAAATTAATAAATAATATTAACAATAATTACATAAAAGAAATCAAATAAGCCAAATCAAAAAAATAACAACAAATAATAAACTAATACTAGTAATATATGAAAAAATAGAGAAATTTATTATTTTAGAAAATATAAAGTAAAATACGATAAAAAATATTAATTTTTTTTTCCGTATTTTATTTAAAAAATCGTATATGTTAACATTTTTTTCTAACTCCAACTAATTCAACACTTAACTTGTATATATGAAATATTTAATTACAAAATATTATGTATTGATGTAAAAAAAAAGAAAAGAAAAGAAGAAACATATATATCCAAATATATTACTAGTATTATTGTATTGTTTATTATTATTTTTGAAGATTTATTTTATTTATATTTTTTATGTAATCAACAAAAATATTATTAATTATTAATTTTTTTCGTTTTTCGCTTATTGTTTCTTATAATTATTGAAAATTCTAAATATAATATTTTCTCTAAATTTTAAAAATATATATGTTATATTAAAGAAAAATTATGTTAATTACATATTTATTATCTTATATGAATTTAATGATTTTGTAAGAATAGTTAAAAAATGAAGAAATTACCCCTATACACAAATAAAATATGATATGAGGACTAAAATGTTAGTTAAATGTAACATTAAGAACTAAATCAACGAATAAAAAAGATTTATGATAATATTGAAAGTTTACTTAAAAATGAAAGGAGAAAAATAAAGTTTTATCTAAAATAAATTATAAACTTGATTAAATTAGAGAGGCTCAATTGGTCATAAATGATTTTTTTAAAAAAACGAAGAAATTAGAGTTTCGAATGTTAGGTATTAATAAACAAACATCAAAATTTTTAACCTTACCTATTAATAAAAATAATGCAACGATTCGATGTCGAAGCCAAGTAATAAATAATTGTGCCCGCCCGTCACCCTCAGTGAAAGAAAAGAAAAGAAAGAAAAATGGAAAACTAGAGAGAGCCCGAGAACGGATCTGAAACAAACACCATACAGGAAGAAGACGACTTGGATCCACAGGCAAAACCCTAACCCACCCCCAAGAAATCCCCGCTTTCTATTTCAATTCTCCTCGTCTCTTTCCCCCGTCTTCCTCCGCGACTGCTCCATCTCTCTAAGGTGATCTATTACTCGCGATCTCTGATCTATCCGTTTTTTAATTTTTGTTCACTTTTACTGAATATTTTTATGATGGCGTTCCCTCTGATAAATCTGGGGAATTATGTGGTAGAATTAAATTTCTAAAATAAGTTAAGCGTATCCAGTACTACTTGTTAGCGTAACTGAATTTGTCAAACGTTTTTGTAATAGAATGGCATCGATCTGTTCCACATGAAAATGTAGATTTATGTTGATAATTTGCTACCCTAGTTTAATTGAGCCCAAGAACTTTACAGGATATGTAGAGCTCCTTAATACCCTGAATTCGAGGCAAAATTCTAGCATTCCATAGTTTTATAAGCTTTTATTATGTTTGTACTGCGGAAGTTATATTATGTTTGTTCCTGCCGATCCCTATCGACCTGTGCTCTTTCTACGCAAGCCACAAACCTGCCCCAACTATTCTTCTAAATTTCCAAAATTTATAAATGTAATCAAATTAAATCTCTTGCAAGTGTTGCTCTTTATATCTTTAACTACTCAACTGAGGTTAAAATTTAATATGGGTTGGAACATATCATTGATATATGTCAGACTTAGAGAATTAACAATTGTCCTTTGAGTAAATAAGCACAGCGTATAATGTTTAATTAATCTACGTTATTTGGGCAAAAAAGATGTAAAGAGGTTTGACAAATTTCTCTAGAAACAGCAATAGAGTGATAATGGATGCCTGCTGAACAATTGATATGAGCTGCTCTCAGTTTTTAAGTATATAGTTCTAGTTCAGTTGTTAGGAAACTTATGCTCTGATATAGCTAGAGCGGTACATATTCACCAAGTTACAAGGTTGTCACTCTTGGTGCCCGGTTACAATGTAACAGTTGTTACCAAGCATAAAATTAGAGTTGATAACCAAGTTTGTCATTTCAATTTCAAATGTAAGAACAAATGTAACCACTGAGATTTAGGGATTTTTAAATTATTCTAATGTAATGTGGTTTACCACAAATATCATTGTTATGCTCAAGCTTCTTATTCAGTTTTTTTTTAATAAAAAAAATATATACCAAAACTCTGCATTATGTAATGTTTTGGGGTGATGCATCAGCTAATTACTTCTTTTCTCAGATTAGATTGGTGACATGGCAGGCCAAACCCAACGGTTGAATGTTGTTCCTACTGTTACAGTGCTTGCAGTTATTAAAGCTCGCCTCATTGGTGCCACGAGAGGTCATGCTCTTCTCAAGAAAAAGAGCGATGCTTTAACAGTGCAGTTCCGTCAGATTCTCAAAAAAATTGTCGAAACAAAGGAATCCATGGGAACCATTATGAAATCTTCTTCCTTTGCTTTAACAGAAGCCAAATATGTTGCTGGCGAGAACATCAAGCATATTGTCTTGGAAAATGTTCAAAGTGCATCGGTGAAAGTACGATCTCGTCAAGAGAATGTTGCTGGTGTGAAGCTTCCCAAGTTTGAACATTTCACTGAAGGGGAGACAAAGAATGACTTGACTGGATTGGCAAGAGGTGGCCAACAGGTGCAAGCTTGTCGTGGTGCCTATGTGAAAGCCATTGAAGTTCTTGTCGAGCTTGCGTCCCTCCAAACGTCATTTTTGACACTTGATGATGCAATTAAGACCACAAACCGTAGGGTAAATGCGTTGGAGAGTGTTGTGAAGCCTAGGTTAGAAAATACAATAAATTACATAAAGGGGGAGCTGGATGAATTGGAAAGAGAAGATTTCTTTAGGCTAAAAAAGATACAGGCTTTCAAGAAGAGGGAGATTGAGAAGCAACTCGCCTCTGCAAGGCAGTTTGCGGAGGATCAGGTTGCTGAGAAGGTGTCATTGCAGAAAGGAATTTCGATCAATGCAGCCCATAACTTGTTAATAGCAGGGACGCAGAAAGACGAGGACATAATTTTCTGATGTCGAGGTTTAGTTTAATTATGTCTATAGTACCGTGTGACATTTGGTTATGCTATGGATGATATTCTTCTATATGTGATTTCAATTACCAGGCAGGATTGTTTGTTCAAAAATAAAAGCTATTTGTATGTTCTCATCTACTGAATCATTTCGGACGAGAATTCTCAATTTTTATCCTTGAGATGTGAGGCTCCCAATCACTTTTTATTTAATTTGAAATATCTGTTGGAATGGATTTTCTGTATAGGGTCTTAAAGTATCAAACCTCCACATGATATTTATTCCTGCTGCCAGCAGGATCCTAATGCGAACATCTAGTATTCTTGTTATTGCCTTTTATTTTCTCTCTTATTCATCTTCTGCCCTGATGTATGTTTGAACTTATTCATGTTCCATTTTCACTCCGATGGATGGATGGATGCACTGCTAGATTATACGCGTATGTATCATCATTAAGCGCAATGCCCTTTATCATTCGAGCCCTATCACTATCCGGGATCAACTTATCTATTGTATTATATAATGATCTCCTTATACAAGTAATTGAAAAACTTGTCTATTGTATTATATAAAGCATTTTCTGATACAAATAAAGTATCTCCTGATACAAGTAGTGAGAAATTAACAAGTGTCTTTATTTTAGAGCGAAATGTAAAATCAGCAACTTTGAAAGAATTGAATCAATAGATATATTTAAACCGATCCTATTCCCACCGACGGGAGCGACGACTGCCTAATGAAAATGAAGTAGCTATTTAGCACTCAGTCCCATAAAAAAGTCAACATAAAAAATATCAAGTTTCAGTAAATATAAAAAATTAAAAATTAAAAGAAAAGAAAACTGAAGAAAGATTCAAAACAGATATGTATGTCGTGTCTGCTGCGAATAGGCAGTTGTACTGTATAAAATATGTCAGCACATTATGTACGTTTCTGTGTGTGACCTTTTTTGTTTGGTTTCAGTTATTCAAATATCTGACGGTTTTGATGAACTACATTAATCTAAAACTGTACAGAGTATGTTTTATGTATTCTTTTTTTTTACTGTATATTTTTATTTATTTATATGCATAGTTATATGCTGTATTCTATACCATTGTAATACACACACTGGCACAAATTATGTACCTTTTTTACAGAAGAATACTGTTAACGTTACAATTTTCATGAAAAGTGAAGATTTATGGGAATTCAACTCTAGTCAGATTATATATTAGTCTCTGTTTAACAAAAAAAAAAAGAAAAAAGAAAGAAAGAAATAGAGTAACTCGTATCTTACTACAATACCTAGTAATAAAGAAGGTAAACGTTTTTGGATCAGATGCATAGGATCAAATAGTATGCATCAGCCTCTAAGGCATTGCATGTTTGTGACGAGATGAGAGAGAGATGTTGGAATTATTGAGACAAGAACTCTTTTTCTTTTTCTTTTTTAATTTTTATTAGGTGCAAGGAATTATTGAGACATAGGAATTAATGCCTTTTAAATAGGGACTCCTTGTTTTTTAAGACCATTCTCATCGTTATGGTTGATGGTCCACAGCCCAAACAACCACGACATTTACCTTTTTAAGAAGGCAGGGCACCCGCCCCACAATCGGGGACCACTTCCACTGACCGCTAAATCCCAACATTTTCAATTAATAATACCGCTGCTACTGATTATTGTCAAATTTCAAAAATTATGCTAATATTCATTTCTAATTAATTTAACCTTTATATGTTTGTTTTTTTTGGGACCAATAAGGACGATAACCGTTATAATCATTCTAATATTGCATGAATTAAAAATCACATAAGCTTTACAATTCTATTCATGGGCATGATCCCAGTTTTAAAATAAAAAGTTACAACCTTGTTTCTCCACAAGAATCTAAAATTTGAGGGGAAAGAAAATACCCCTCCCCCCCCCCCCCCCCCCACCCCCACCACACACACACATATCGTTAGTTGTAAATGTCCTGAGCCTATCGAATACGGAGTAAATGTGTGTGCGCGTGGGAAAATCCTAATAAAATTGGGAAGGAGGGGATGAGCGTAGTTAATGAAGCTAAGTTGAAATGGGGCACGCAAATTAAGGCAGCCCTTCGCCTTAGTAGTTGTTCATATATGGTCAGAACTGATCAGAACACACAACATATCAGTATCTCTCAGAGCGACAGCAGCAGTATCAACCTATTTGGATTCCACTCAATCTATGGATGAGATGTAATCATGTAATGTAGTGTGTTCTCTCTCTCTCGCTCTTCCATCCATTTACTACTTAAAAACATCCACCACCGCCAACGGCTGATATCTATGACCTACCGCTAAACTACTCCTTATCTCATTTATACTCTCTCTCTCTCTCTCTCTCTCTCTCTCTCTCTCTCTCTCTCTCTGCCTGTGCCTTGAGGAAATTCAAATACATAAATTAAAAAGTGCCAAACTTTTGAACATGATTTTTTGCCGATAATCTTTTGAATGTCCTTAAAGACACTAGCTTATTTCGAGGCAGAGGGTGTAACTATTATGCTGTAACATATATATGCTGCTAGACATACATTTTTATAAGAGCCTCATGTTAATTGGGTAAACTATTATAATTATATAATTACACAGTACAAATATTATTTTCGTAATGAAAACATTTGTAAGAATATTCATCGCAAAAACTTAATAACATAATATGCTGAAGAAATGCCAGGGAGAGCGTGTTTTCGTCTCATATACTTTAGTACGCCAATTAATAGGGTGCCATGGACACCACACCCCTACAGACTACAGATTCAATAATTTTCAGTTGGTCCTTTTTTTTTGGTTTTAAACTTTTACTCGTAGGAATGGAATATATATATATATATATATATATATATATATATATTGCTTTATTACAGCACTACTTGTTCGATTAGTTTCATATTTCTTGTTTTATTTGATTATGTAATCACCAATGTCGTTTTAATTTTAATTTTTTTGCTTTTTTACATGGATTAGTACGTACATCTCACCGACAACAAAAAAATAAAATAAAATAACACACATACAAAATTATGTGCATTCTGATGGGACTGTCCGCGGTCCCATTAACCAATCTAAAACTCGAATTCTCTCTATATCTCAAAAGACGATGTGACAATTCAAGCGAAGAATATCACGTGTTATAGTAGTTTTAATCGATACGGAGTGGACAAAAAGATAGACTTCTTATTTTGGGAATAAGTCATTTTATCTATTACATCTCACACGTATTAGACACACCAATCCACCTTAAGAACCCCGTACATATACAAATCACATGTCATCCACTTTATAAATATCAGACTTTAATACCTTAAGAGATAATGACATTTTCTCTTTTTAAAATTATTATCTCACTAGAATCATTTATTAGTTTACTCACTTTTATACCGAAAACACCTCAAATCCTCTAACCTTATTTACATGCAAGTTCTATACATTCATCAAAAAATTCAAGTCATCCAATCTTTATTACGAATTCTCCCCTCCACACATTTCGTAATTTATTTAATTTGAATCTCCCTTTTTTTTTTTCCTTTTCTTATACGTATATATCATTCTTTACACCTTCATTTTCTTTAATGAACGTATTACTCCATTAAGAAAAATATACTCAAGTAGTAAAGCGAATGCATCATTAAATTTATTGTCCTTTTTGTCGAGCAATAAGACATTTACGCAGGCACGTAGCATTGAATCGGAGACGTGATAAGACAAGTGAGAAGGGAGGAAAGATTACAAATTAAGTTTGGTTTGGCAGCAGCTGGTGTCGTCGTCTCAGGTGACACCAATATATATATATATATATAGCTCTACTGCTTTTCCTTGCTTTCTTGGGCTCCTATCTTTATTAGATCCCTAAGATGTTTTAAAAATTATTATTTCGTATATATAATGTGATAATAATTTTTTTAATATGAGTATCAAGCTTCGATATTGATTAGAGCATTTTATGTATCGGAATATTCTATTCATTGCATCGTCTGGCCAACCACCTACATCTTAATCTTCTTTTACATTTACATTTACTGTCCTATTTAATACTATTACTACAAATCTAAATACACCTCAGTTATGTACTTATCTCTATATAATATGTACTTAATATATACACACACATACGGGGATAAATTACTCATTGGCTTTCGGTATTTTACTTCACTACTATCTCCATGAGAATATAAAATTTTTGTAATTTACTTTTATAAATAAAAATAGATTAAATTTATTTCTCAAACCGGACAGAGTATAAGACGTTGGACGAAGAACACCGTGTGTGTGTATATATATATATAGTACCATTGTGCCAGTTGTATATATCCAATCAAATTTAATTTTAGGATTGACATATTTTTAAGTCTTAATAATATGTAACACACTACTTCCACCATACTACTACTGTACTCCCATATTGTATTTCAACTTTCAAGCATTTTCCCCACATACGTGGAGCATTCAGAAGCTATAAAAACTGCTATATATATATATATATATATAATATGTATATATACATCTCCGTGAAATTCAAACCTAGCCAAGGCCCAAGGGCAAGGCAAGGTCCTTCATGGAATTTAAGCCAATTATTATTATTTTTACCGACATTGTTGCTGTTGTACTCGTTTTATTTCAAACAACGTTACCTTTTTCCCCAAAAGAAAATAAAATAACAAATATAGTGTCTTAATGTAGTTGTAAATAACTCCCCCATTTACTACTACATAAATTTGACAGACTTCCCCGTCTAATAAGTCTTGTATATGCTTTTAACTCGACCTCCCCATGGCCATGGGAAAGGTCACGTACAAAACTTTTTAACAAAACCAAAATCAAGAGTACAAAGTTCCCCTGTCCTGTCGTGTAGTCTTCACCAAAATCTGAAGGGCCTACATTTCGAATTCAATCCCTCCTCTGTTGTCACGTAGTAAACATACATAGTGGGCTTTCTTTGTGATCGAACAACCAAACCATGCCATGCCAACCTCCTCTCCAATCTTCTCACTCGTTCCACAGAGCAAAGATTGGAACCTGATTACCTAAGGATATGTTTCCTAGTCGATTACCATCCATGTGATTGTTTCCGTTCTCTCTATCTCCATCCTTAGGACCCTGCTGCAGTGAGAAATACTCCTGAGAATAATCAGCTGCTGACCCAATCCCAAACTCTATCTCCATTCCAATGGACCCCGAACAGTTTCCATTCGGGCTGCTGTGTGTGCTTGAAGGAGGGTTCGCGTTGCTAACCATTCCATCATCATCTATAATGTTTGTGCATTGCTGCTGATTCTCACTATTGCTGGCATTCCAAACCATTTCTGTTGATTCTTCACAATGCTGATGCTGATCACCATTTGTTATGGCAACAAGAAGTTGAGGGGAAGCTGATGATGCACACGAGTTGTAATCCTCAAGGCATATAGGTGGCAACTCTTTCAAGGAACGTTTAGCAAGATCACCAGCTATAAGAGTTGAACTCGAGCAAATCCTCTTCACATCGTACCTACCGATATCAAAATTGGTCACAGCACTTGTTCCTCTAAACTTAATTGCAGCTATATCATAGGCCTCTGCAGCCTCTTCTTGTGTACCTGCACGGGTCTTTATATTAAAAAACTAGCTATACCTTAAAAACAACCGTTCGCAGCATATGCTTGGTCGCTAGGTACATTATACAAATAATTGAGCAATGAATAACAAATGATCAACAAATGGTCTTTTAGAATGCTAAGCTATCACCGCATTGAGAAGGCAAAATCATAATAATAGAGATGAGCAATCATCTTTTGAATTCAAATGAAAACTTACTGAAAGTGCCGAGGTACAAGTCTTTGTTGCCTGCGACCCTTCCTATTCGTGCTTGCCACCTTCCATGTTGATGATGTCTGCGAGAAATTAAAATATACCCAAATTATTAATTTTTTTGAAGGAAAAACAGACATGTGACATGCATGTTCTGATGGCATACCAATCAACGTATTAAAGGATAATATCATAATTCACATGCCGTGACAATTGTTGGAAAGGCTGCAAAAAGTTGCAGTTTATAACATCGACTTTTAACAACAAAAAAGTTTGTTTAGTGTCACAACCTGGTCACTCCTCTGTACATAGACGCCCCTCTTGAGAACCCACTACTTTTCCTGTTAACACATTTTCTAAATAGTTAGCTTTTTCCAGAAAGAAGAGGTATGATTTTCAGTTGCACTTTTCATGCAAGTGCTTGTATTTACATTATCTAAGAAATATAATAAATGAAATAAATTACACAAACACACCCCGACATATATACTCCAGTTAATGCTATAATTCGATACCATAGATGATTTTTAACATTTCATATTGTATTTGACTATTGAGAGCGAAAAAGAAAACCTTCTTAAGTTGGCAACAAACTCTTGTCTGGTCATGTTCTTCATTTCTTCAAGCTCTTTCTCATAAGTACTTATCTAATTTCATCAAAGAAGGAAGGTTCAGTACGTTTGGATTAATTATACATTACATAATAGTATATATATATATGGTTGGTTTGGAACTTGTGAATGCTAAAAACACTCTCACAGGGAAATTTATGTGGGAAGCTGGTCCCCAATACTTCAAAGCAGCTAAATCATAAGCTTTTGCTGCCTTTTCTTCTTTATCATAACCACCTATGTGAAGATTAAACACCATTAAAAACATGCAAATGATACGATCTAATTAACGTAATGATCTTGAAAATATCATCTTGGCTGTGAAAGCGTTAAAAGAGCTAGAGCATCGGAGTACTAATGAACAAAGAAATCTATTTCAAACTGTTACAGAAAGATGCAAGTCAAGAAATAAGTAAGATATAGTATGTCAAATTAAGAAAAATACAAACATAAAGAAATGGACATGGAGATTTTGCCTACCAAGATAAACTGGTGACCGGCGTAGCATAGGTGAAAGAAGAGTAGAGGACCCCGGATGTTGCACGAAAAATAATAATGGCGTCATTAATTGGAATATAGTTGAAGAAAGAAATTAAATGAAGGAGAAAAGGTAACGGAGGTTACAGTAATAATCTAATAACTTATGTAATTTGTATGACCAGCTGACCTTGTCTTCCTTTCCTTGTTTGTCCTTCTTTTCTGCAGCTGTTGTCCCACAAATGAGCTTCGTACCTGCCAGTCCATCGATGCCTGAGACAATAAAAAGAGACCAGAGAGAGAGAGAGAGAGAGAGAGAATCTTGATTAGATTACAAGGCGAGCTAGAAATCCAATCCAGTAATAAGAAAAGGAATTAGGGGAAGTAGTCAGATATATATATATATATATATATATATATATATATATATATA
>CM025785.1:457009-506139 GCA_014636745.2 Centella asiatica
ATATATATATATATATATATATATATATATATATATATAATTGAGTTGATTGCCTGGTGACACCGCGATATTGAGAAGTTCTCTGGCCAAAAGTGTCAATAGATTTACGAGGGAGTGCATCTCTGTTAGTGATTGATTTCCCCACTGCCCGCTTTCGGGAATCGACAGCAGCCAGAATCTGAAAAGTTGAATTAGAAAGCATTCCACCACCACCAGCTGCTGCTGCTTGTGCTACTGGCTGATGGGTTGGAGTCATGGTAAGAGCTAAAGATTGAACATTATTGCTGCTGGTGCTCCCACTAGTGTTATTAATATTTTGTTGAAGAAGGTGGTGATGATAATGATGATGATCAGTGGTTCTAGGAGGAGAATTAGGGGCTTGTCGTCTTAACCAAGATTTGAAGTGGGAAACAGAAGTTGTTGCGGCAGCATTATTATCATTATTGCATTCAAAGGGTGTGTGATGGAATAGTATGGGGTTTGAAGTGTGATTGTTGGAGATATGAAATTGATGATGATTTTCACTACTAGTCATATTGGTTATTTTGGGGAGGTGATTGGTATCGTAGTTGTAATGATAAAATGGAGATGAAGAAGGGGGGTTGGGAGTTGCAGTAATAGTAGTAGTATTGATATGGGCTTGAAGTCGTATGGTTTGGGAATAATCCCCGTCGTCGTCGTCGTCGTCGTCGTCGTCGTCTTTGGGAGATTGTTGAGGAGGAGAAGTGGAGTAAGAAACTCCCAAAAAATCTTCTAGCTTTGGAGCTGGACCCTCTCCGTTGGTACACTTGTCTTCATATCTCCACTCTTCATTTACAAAATCAAGATATAAATAACACAGGAATTACGTACTACATAAATAAATAATCAACTTAACTATTAAAACGTACAGTTGATATATGGTACACATAGATAGATGTATGTCCAGTCCAAATAAAAATGGAGAAAGAGGGATTGAAGAGAAATAATAATGGAGGACATGTACTTGACAAAAAAAAAGTAAGGGAGAACATTTGTTGCAGCGCGCCTATATATATATATATATATATTACCTTGAAGATGATTAGCAGCAGAAGGAGAAATAGGGTCGAAAGGGTCTTGGTGGTGATGGTGGTGGTCATCCATAAGGAAAAAAGAAGGATCGAGAGAACGCAAAGGCATGACATGTTGAGGAGCAGGAGGAGGAGAAATAGTCGGAGGAGAAGTTGCCTGCTGCGGGAAGTTTCCATCTCCAACGGCGGCGCTACAGCTGCGGCTATTATTATTGTTATTAATATTAACAGTAGTAACTAAGTGCTGTTGGTGGTGCCTCCTCCGGTGGTCCTCTGCAGCAAAGCCCACTTCTTCATCTTCATTATCGTCTTCTTCAACGACGTCCATACTCAGGTGTGGTGTGAGGGAAAACCCCAACCAGTCGCCCATTACCTTCTTCTAACCTATTTAATCTACTTTACTACTAGCTTGTATATATATAAAAACGATTCAACACAGAATACTATACTATACGCCTCCTATATATGTGGGTTTTGTATATAAATATTGCATATATATGGATTACAAGTAGTACTAATTTCAAGACTCTATGCATTAATTGATTCCGGATGGATATTTATCACTTATGTATGTTGATAACAACTTTCAATTCCTACCGTATGGACTGGAGTGTGTGTATATATATATATATATATAACTCCACTTAATTCTACTCTATTCTATGAACCAGTGGATATTTCTTTTCCAATTTCTGCACAAGCTATACGTAACTAGGGGTATTGTGATCGTACTATTTTATTTTAGTTTAAATTTTAAATTTATAATTCCTAAAATTTAAGAAAATAAAACACCTTAATTAATTTCTAGCTCAGAGGCAGGGGTAGCAGCAGTAATAGATGTTTCAATTTTATTGCTGCTTTTTAGTTGCAGCGAGGCCTCGATTTTCGTTCCTCCTTCTGCAGACAGATGACAGCGACAGGCTGTGAGGTGGCCATCATGCACACACAGGAAAACTAATACCACCAAAAACCAACACCCCTAATTACTACCCAGTATTATTATTATTTCCTTCCCGACAATATTTTATATAGACCTTTGGTTTTACATGTAATAGCTAAATACATTTACTAATACTCCCTCCTTGTCTTGTTTTCCAATATTTAAAATTAATATGTTTATCACAAAAAATATTATATTTATATAATTCTTTAATTATATATTTTATATTGTAATTATTTTTTCTTATTATTAATTACACAGTTATATCAAAATTGATTTAAAAATTAATACTTAAATAATTTTAAATCAAACATATAATATTAACACGAATACAACTATTTTCACTGAGGAAAGAAGTACATATAATTATATAAATTGGACCCACTATAGATAAGGTCCTATAATTTAAAATTGCAATAAAATATTTACTTTAATTATTTTAAAATTAAAAGCATTCTTAATTAGAAATTTTACTTCTTTTTTTTTTTTAACAAATTTATATTAGAATCAAATTATGAGAATTTCAACAAACTCAAAGACAAAGCGGTAGTCGGTTGAAAGTAATTCGGGTTCAGTTTATTAGGTATCATGGCGTGCTTCAACTCATCAAGAGTTTTTCCCTCCTGAATTTGATTTTAGATTTTATTTATTAAATAATTGAACAATACACTTATTATCTTTTTAGTATATATATAATATGAAATGAATCATGTGATGTAATGACACGTGTAACTTGATCCCAATTAAGGAGTACTATCCTCTTCCCAAGTTTTTGTTTTAATTTGGTAGTAGGGTGATGCGGTATCAGTATTTTACGCATAAATTGTTTATTTAGATTGATAGGTGGTCCTTTAAAAAAAGAAAAGGAAAGAAATTGTTATAACAAATTCGGAAAAGAATAATTTAGAAACTTTTTGGGCCCAATGTCCACTGGGCCGTTCCCGCCTACACCGACATATAGCCCCTTCCTGCCCTTTTGACAAGAATAGGACGCACGGGTAAAATGTAAAAAGAGATGGGCGGATTATTTTCTTCTCGTGATTAAAAATGCCATGAATAAATATTCATAGGTTTCAAGATATTCAAACTTGTTTTTGATACTCAGCTCAAAATAATTTCACACAGAAACAACGTTTTGTATATATAAATCCGTAAAAATTCAAACTACAATTCTTGAACGAGGCATGAATTAATTAGTCTCTTGTCTTTACATGGTCAGTCTTAACCACCAAATTATAATAATTTCATTATGAATGAACATGATATATAGTTCAGTTCACGAAACACAAGCAATTTGTACAGCATGAAGGATTTGTACTTTCATGGCCTAAAATAGAGATATACTCGTAAGTAATAACAGAAAATTCAATTTCAATAAATGTCACTATGTTACTATAAATGGAGAGGATGGACTTCAGTAGATTCGCATTCCTGGTTGTAGTTTTGGTGCAACTGCTGCTTCTGTTGCTGAAGCTGCTGTAGACTGTAGTGGGTGTTGGAGCAGCTTACTCATCGATGGTGAGATATGTGTCTATTATTTATTTATGGAGATATGATTCAATAATATTATACTCCACTCTAATAAACAACAAAATGTAATTGATGAAGGAAATTTACAAAACGGTTTTAAGGATTATTAGATCTTATAAATAAATGTGTATCTAAATAGATCATAAATAGATAATTGATAACTATTTAATGAATAAAAATATTATTCATGAACCCAATATGATAACCATGTTGAATACATGAAAAAACAAAGCCCAATAATATTGAAATTTAACTTGTTTTATTTATGAAGCAGAGAGATCGGTAGTAAGATACGGAATAGATCAATTCAAAAACCTAAATCTACTTTGTAAACTAATGTAAGCTCGTAATTATCAGGGGTATTTTTATTTTTTTAGGTAATATTACGAAAATTATTTTTTTAGATTTTTTTATTTTTAATATATATATACACACACGTATGTATAAAGGATATATTGTTTGAACTATTAACTCGTTCAATGTTACAACTAAATAATATTTATTCTAAATATGAAAATAAAAACTCATTTAAATTCAAAGTCCAATTTAAATTTGAGTTAATTAAAATTACTTTGAATAATTAAATTGACCGAATTAATAATTAACTCGACAAAATCGTTCATGTTCTGAAAATATGATTTTATATAGTAATAAATAATAAATAGATTGCCAAATTGATGGATCGACGATACGGGACCGAGAATGGGAGTATGTACAATACAAAGAAGAGTTGCCTCAATTACACATGTCATCAATTTATAAGAAAAAAAATATATTGGTGGAAAGGAATGAGGTATTAATCACGAACGTTATGCTTTCTAATGGGGAAGTTATAACTATGAATTGTCAACTATTTAAAAGAATAGGATAGAAGAAACACACTCTAGAATCTAATTCACAATAAATATTATCATAAAAATATATTCTTTTCTTTTTTTGTTTGGCTGTGTGGGTGGGGGGTTGGGTTTTCAAATAAGAGATCAATGGTCAAATATTAACTAATGGGTGGTTGTGTAATTTTAAATCATATAATGTAGTAAAGTACCAAATAAAGGAAAAAGTCAAGTTCAATATTTGATGTTAATTATTTTAGGTACAAACTTGCGCCTAAATAGATTTACATTCACGGTCTTGACTCTTGAATCTTGATCTTGTAAATTACAGTGTTTGAATCGCATGTACAAATCTACATTTACTAATACACAAATCCAAAAGAATATTAGTTGCCAGCATTGTCAAACCTGTGCATACATACATTTGTTTTGGACTATTTCACTTTACAGTTCGTATATATATATACCCTATTTTGTTTACCTTTTTAAATCTCGGTGTCTGTTTTATGATTCAGAGCCTGCCCCTGTTCAATCTCTGTCTCCCGGATAATAAGATTCTTCGGCCGCCAAAGTTCCTCCATACTTTTGTTGGAAGGATGTGAAATTTCAAGGTAAATTCTTCATGGGGTTTCTCTACTTTCACTTTCGCTCTTTGTATCTAATTGATTTCCCTAAACTTGACCCTTTACCATTAATTTCTTATTTTTTCGCTTCAATTTTCTTACAAGATTTTCCGTATTGTATCGTGAGCTCCTGCGATTCTTCTTTTCTAGTTCCTTCCTTTCGAAATTAGAGCTTTGGGTTCATTTTTGAATCCACATAAAGTGGGGGGAAAAAAGGAGGAATTATTTATAAAAGTATAATCACAGGAATCCAGCTTTTATGACTCCATATCGTCCTGGAAGTGAATTGTTTGATGTCACTAAAGTTTTAATATTCATTGCCAGAATTTCTTGAATTAGTCCATGCCTTTTTTGTTTATATTATGGAAGCATCCAAAGAAAAGCATTGGGTAAAAGTCCTTATTTGTTGTTGTTATGTATGTATGTATCTATCTATCTATCTTGCTTGTAGATTGACAACTGATTGGATTCTTGGTGTAGTAATTGAAGTAATTGTTTGGAGTACAGATTTGGTAGTGGTTAAGTAATAAAAATGGAAGGTGTACAAGTAGATGGCAAAGTTCTACGGACATTCCACAAGGGTTTTGAAAAAGTTCAGGATATTTTGAACCAGAACAGATTGCTAATCAACGAGATTAATCAGAATCAAGAGTCTAAAGTCCCCGACAACTTGACCCGAAACGTGGGCCTAATTAGAGAACTCAATAACAACATTCAGAGGGTTGTTGATTTATACGCCGAACTTTCCAGCTCCTGTGCAACATCAATTGAGGTTTCATCAGAAGAAGCCGAATCTGTCGATAGAACTAAGAAATCTGGTCACAAGAGAATTAGGTCTTTTGCCTGATTCCATTTTTCTTGCACTTTTGCTTTATCCCTTGGAATCAAAAAATAAAATAAAATTACTCCGCATTTTTATTCTTGGGATGTGATAATTTCATATCATATTGCGAGTCAGTCTTTGGTACCAATCATTTGTTTTCTTAAGCTTCCTCAATTTTCTTAATAAACAACAGAGCTCCATGTATCTCGATGTACTTGTGCGGTGGAAGTGGAACCGAGTGTGTAATTCTTTCATTGTAAAGTTCCAAGTGTTTGATAGTGGTGCAGACCTCGTTCATTGAGTTTTATGTAGTCACTTTTTCCGATCTCAAGGGGTTCATTATAATGTTGCCTAATCTCCGGTTTTCATGTTTGAAAGCCTTGTGTTTTTCTCATGATTTGTCCTTTAGTTTGGGCCAAAAAGTTGACATGATTTGTCCTACAGGTTCTCATTGTTGTTGCAGCATGATCATTAGCTCATGAATTTACTTTCTCTGCTTTTGATGAAGCTTTAGGTGGCCACTTTTATTATTTTCTCCCCCATGTTTGTCTAATAAGGGGGCGTTTAGGCAATGCTGCTTGGTATATACTGTTTCTTAAGACCTTGCCAAAACAGCACCTCCACCACCCTTACCTTCTCTGTAATAACGCCGCTGTTATTATATGTATAATTTTATTGCCTTGGGTAATTATTGGGTCTTTCTCTTGGAGATGTGTCTGCCAGATCTTTATTAGATTAGATTCAGTATTAATGAATTGTTGACCTTTTGACCATTGATTTGTCATGAATGATAAATATCAATCAATATTATAATTACAAATTAATTGTCCCGAACTCTAAAGGGTTTCTTCATTTGTAACATAAGATGTATAATTAGTTATCCCAGCCTCGTAAAATCATTTGAATGATACATGTTCAACAACCGTGCAAAAGACAGTTAATTTCACCCAGAAGTTATAACCCTGTCTCGTTAACCTATCCGACACTTAAATAAACCTACAACTCCAAACTTATTTGATGATCACGTATTTTGCCAACTTTAGGGCAGCTTGTGGCAGATATTTTATTTCTCATTCGAAGATGGGAGGGTTTCAAAATGTAGTCCAAGAACAATTCAGTGTTATGTGTGTAACTGGGTTTCGGCAATAAGATTTGCTTTGACTTGCATAAATTAAATAAATACAAAAGAAACGGAATCTCAGTCCCAGTTTTTCTACATTTGCAATTTCATTGTCTACTACCGTAACCAAATTATATTGGCAGAAGTTGGTAGTTATCGTGGGGGCTGGGGGTTGCATAGATAAAGAAGAAATGGCTTTTTGCAATTCAGTTTGTTCTGCAAATAATTGTGGGAACAATTTTGGACAAGATCCACGGTAGAACTAACTACTGCGAAAGCTTACAAACAAGAATTTGTGGATTTTCTTGTTGAGCTTCTTTTCTTTCAGTTTCGAGCCAATGATTTGTCCCATTTTAAAAAAATATAAAAACAATAAAACATTACCAAAGGGAGTAATTGAACAAAACAAAATCAATTTCTGTTATTTTTCATGCTTGTTCATAGAAGTTATTGCTCTGCCTTCTCTATCAAATTTTTGAAGCACTCCTTCCAGTCCAATACCTTCTCTTCACCATTGATAACCTATTTTTACACAAAGTGAAAATTGTTAGTGACTTAATACTCATATTTTATTCAAGTGTTGCAAAACTGGATAAACCCATCTCATATAGTCAAGTTTTGAAATTAACAATTATGGTTATTACTAGTAACCTAACTTCTACCAGTTCTTGTAAATTATACTAAAATCAAATTTGTTTATGTCAATTTTAAACTTTAGGGTTGTCTCATTTGAGTTGAAAAATACAAATGTATGTATAGGAAAAACTTCTAACGGCAAGTGGAAGAAAGAACAATTCATGTTCATTAATACACAAATTAGCTGATAGGTCAAACATGAGCTGGTGGCTTGGTGCATGGACTTTTAACAAAACAGTAAAATATATAATTTACTCTCCTAAAATTGTATGGGGTATAGTTTAACAGACCTCAAAAATCAATCCTTTTTGTGGGACAATATCAAGAGCTTGTACGCATATGAAGGCAGCGTCCTCCTTGCTGAGACTTCCTTGCGCTGCACATCCCTGTCATAATTATGTTACACCAATATTTACGTGTACAAACCATAAAAATAAGAAGGTATGTGAATAGATTCTAGTTCAAAGGTCTCATTTTCATGATATACCACCAACCAATTTTCTTAAGAACAGGGAGAGAGAAGAAACGAGAAGAAGATAACAGACTTAAATAGAAGTATAGTTTTGTTATGCATTTGATCGTGTTTTTCTACTGGAAAAGGACTCTGATGAATAAATAAATTTTCCTTCCCGTATTTCTAAAAGATGCACTGTCAGATGAAATTAGTGGGGAGTAGGAATACATGTTCTATGTACAGTGATTAAGGAATGTACATCATTATGAGATTATTTAACACGCTGTATGCAATAAATGATTTTGCAAACAACAATTCGCTATGCCGGGATAGTGGGATACTACATGTAATTGTAACTACATACCTCTTCAAAGCTGAAACCCTGCTGTCCTCCAGGAGTATCCATCGGAGACCCAGAACGTATAATGGTGTAAGGAATCCCTGAACTCATTACTACGGATTCATCTTGCTTTGCCAGCTTTCTTGCGTTGCTGTTCATTATAGCTTGTATACCGCTGCTACCTTCATAAACAGACAACTACAATCTTATCAAACTCATATCTAACAGACTTCATCTGACTTGGGAAAAAGCCTACAAGTACGAGAGAAAGTAGTGAGTGCCTGAGATAAAAGGATCACATGTTGCACCCCCTTCAAAGTCTCCACATTAGATAGGAAACCTTCCTACAGAAAGCATTGTTACATATTTTTACAGCAATTAGGTTGGAGGGTGGAGTTAAAGACAGGCAAACGGAGACAGATAAACATGGTACAACTAAGTCAACTGACAGTGATATTGACAAGGATGAATGGTGTAAACTTTTAAAAAGAGATCGATCAAGGTGAGCATACATTAGGGCATATTACTGCACGAACACCTCTTAGAGCCTTTTGTAAGAAAGGCCCATCATTTGTGTCTCCGGCCATTGACTTCAAATTCACAATCAAAATTAGTCATACAACTTTAAATATAATATAATACAAGATCAAAATAAATGCAACTCAGTAAGCAAATCCACAATAGGAATATTATTTACCCACCTCAACATAAGTACCAAACGATTCAATCGCAGCACGCTTATTCTTCACCAGTGCTTTCACTCGAGCTCTTTTTACAATCAATGACAATATCACCATCTACATAGTTTGGAGATCACACAGCTAAATTGATCTGTCATAAGACAGAAATATTTACAATGCAGCAAAAAGAAATTCATCTGTAATTCTTTTTATTTTATTTTTTTATTTTATAAGTTAAAAAATACCCCCCAAAATTTTCCTTTATAAGCCCTCACTTTGTCATGTTCTATGGAAACAAATGTTCAGATCAAATATTACCATTAATTTTACATTTCTTAAGTTTGCTTGTGCCATAGATCCTTGCATAATTGGAGTCAATGGCATCAAATACCTGACCAATTTCATTGTCCCCGTCCGTTACTAAAACTGCATCCCTGAGTTCACCTTCTGCATCTCAAAGAGCACATAGACAATTAGTTAACAGAAAACTTCAGGCAATACAAAAAATGAACACTCTACATCAAATTACCAGGAGACTCATTATCATCTTCCGAACTGGGTTCATCATTCGGGAGTATATCAGGTGCTCCATACCATTTCCTCAATTTGGGCCCTCCTAAATTTGATAAACATAACAAACTTTGTCAAACTTGTTCTTTACCCTTCCATCTCATTTTATTCTCCCTTTGTCCCCGATCCATTTGCAACATTTTCCTTTTTTTCGGTTCTCACTTATTTGCAACAGTAAGCTTTATAAAAAAATTATCATCTAACTCATCCCACTATTTTTACTCATTTGAAATAAATTCATTCTCACCGCTCGCTCATTCTAAAAGACAATAATTAAAACTTTCTGGTAATAGCTTGTGATAAGGTTATAAGGGTTACTATCCCATTTTATACGTAGCTTATAAATTTGAATAAAGTATTAAATGTCTAATTTCTCGTATAATCAGGGTAAATTTGTACTAATTGTTTGTTTTTCTACATTACTCTCACGCGTTTCCAACAAATTTATCTCCATCATAATTAGTAGCTAAAAGAATCAAAAGTGACGATAGCCTTAAATTAATTGTAGTAATTAGAGGTGCAGGGCACATAATAGAGCAGAACAAGGGGGCAGAAATTAACCCCGTGGAGTGAGTGAGTGACTAGTTAGTGTAAAAGAAGAGCAGATGTTGTGAAATAAAGTGTACCTTCGATGTAATCGAGAATCTGGTCCATGATATTGAGCTGCTTATTTTTCTTGGATGAAAAGCATGGGAAAGAGTGGGAGATGAGAGAGGTGGAGAGTGATGGTTTTGGAGGGGAAGAGAAGGAGGATGGAGAAAATGTGGAAGAAACACAGTTGACAGCCATCACTCCTCGAGGTTTTTTCGCGATTAACCCAAGCCTTCTTTCTATCCGCTGCCGCTGCGGGAAGAGGATTAGGGACCTGCTCTCCTCCAACCGCTTTCCATATCATACTTCATCGGTTCCTAACGAAAACACTATATCTTTTAAATTTATTATTATAAATTTTCTTATATTATTTTTAATTCAACTTTCATAACAAATATATGAGAAAAATATACTCGGTGTTATTTATACATGAATTGTTCAATCAAACATATAATATTTATAAAATATTAAAATATACTCTATCTGTTCCAAATTAGATTTACGTTTCAAAATAACGATTTTTAAATAAAAGTTTTATATTTTAAATATATCTATATAATTATGTTGTTTAATAGTAGTATGAGTTATGATACAGATCACTGAGTAGTATATATAGTGAAATTAATTAAAATCATAAAAAATATATTTAAGGAATTCCGTTACTTTTTATATTTAAAAAATAAAAATGCATGTCTAATTTTAGAGAAAAATATTTAGCTCTAATTTTAAAATTGATGGATTAACTATTTTACTATATGGAGAAAGTAGATAATAGCTATTAACATTATAGGTCTGATTGAAATTTATATATGAATAACAATAATTTAAAATTGATTTTTTATCAATACAATATGGATATTATAATGATATGTTTTATAAACAATAGCAGGGAAACGAGAAATAAGTTGCAAAATATTTTAAAAAATGGATTGTAGTAGTTTATTTATGTGTTTTGTAATGTTTTTAAACGATCAACATTATAAATGGATAAAATATTAAAAAACATGAAAATGCACAAATTTTTTTGATTTTTTGTAATGTGTAGATTCGTTTTTCTAATAACATAAAATTATACAAAAATTTACTCACGAAAAATTGTCAAACTTGCATTATTAAAAAAATTATGATACATATCATAAACATTTATCAAACTTTGCACACTCTTTTATTTTTTAAGTTTTTTTTTCATATGCATAGTTAGATTTTCTAAAAACATTGCATAATATAAAACAAATTTCTATAGTCCAAAATTAAAAAATAAGATGCGGCCTATTTTCTGTAGTCCCAAAATAATATTATAATAAATATATTATACAAATATGACACTAATTTTAGACTAAAATTATTTTTAAACACAGTTCTTTTATATAACGATGATGTGTCATGCTGCCATATAAAATAATACAAAAATCAAACAAATAATTTGAAACTAATTAACGTGTTATATTTTGACATCTCATATGTTCGAATCACATAGGAGATAATATTAGAGCAATGTATATTATTAAAATAATACTCTATTTATTCTAAAAGTATAAATACATCTTTTTAATCTAAAATTAAAGGCATAATTATATTTTCAAATTATAAAAAAATTACAAAAATTCTTAAATGTTATCCATATAATATTACTCCGACTAGTTTTCAATATATTAACTATTTAGTGATTTATATCATAATTATCATTGTTATTAGTTTAAATAACACGATAATAGATATATACTTAAAACATAAATTATTTTTAAAATTTGTCATTTAAAAAATATATCTATAATGTTTGAATGGAAAAATAAATTAAAACATATTATAATAAATTATTTTTAGTTTTAAAATAAAAATAAAAGATATTTTAAGACAACAATAGAGAAAGAATATTGATATTATAATGTCACAATTTATTGAAATAATATAAGTTTTTGTTATGATAATCTTAATATATTTATATTAATTCCTACTTAAATAGGAATTTTTTTTCATTGTTACGTGGCATATAGGCAGATTTTGTCCGATAGGAAGTACGTGGATTATGTTTTTTTCTAGTTAAAAAATTATCGTCTGACGTAATATTTTAAAAATTATTATCATGTCGTTTGAGTATACTTACATTATTTTCATGTAATTTATATTATTATCTCATACTTTAAATTATTATGTACATTATAATTTTTAAATAGACAATAATATTGTACACGAAATAACATAAAGTTAATTAGAATAATTAAAAAATAATGATGCTGCACAGACATATTTTTTCGCTTTAGTCACATCGGGCCGGAAGAATTTGTTTTTTGAAACCCACGTGGACTGCTGGATAGCTTCCACTACGAAAATCGAACCAAACCAACATCAGCATACGTAACCAAATCCGGACTCCACGCCTATCCTCAATTATACTTCATACAAAAATTGAATTCCGAAACTGCTCGATAACGATTGTAGTACGGGTAGACGAAGCATTCCGGGAAAGCGAGACTAAACTGCAAACTTCTGAAAGAAAAAGCTAGAGTTTCCATAGTTTTGCCCTAAAATTTCTCTTAAATCCGTTGATATTCGTTTCAAATTCTTCTTCTTCTTCAAATTCCGATGGGAAAAGGTACCTTTCAATTGTTTCATTCGTCACTTTATCGTTACTAATATTATTGATTTTGCTTAATTTCTTTCCCCGTTTTCTTTTTCCCGTTAAGATTCGCCGATCACCGGGAGCAATTAACTTCAGCTGCATGTTCCAATCAATTACAACTCTATGGTGAGTTCAATTCTGTTTGCGATTAGTTCACTTCAATTACTATATGCACTCGTAATATATTCGTCTGAGCTATGGTGGGAAGATGTATTTGTAAATTGGTAACTTTTTGTCACTGATATCACAATAAATACAAGGATGTAGAGTTGATGAAAAGTTGGGATTGCATGTGGGTTGGGTTCATATTTGGAATAGTGAAATTAAGGGTTTTGATAAGTGTACGTCATTTCTCTAAATGAATATGCTTAACTTTGTTGGATTTATTTTTCCTCCATTACAGTTAGTGTATTATAGTTGCATGTGCTGGGTTTTCCATGGAAACAGTGGTTGAAGTAGAGGTAAATGCTGAAGCAATATTCGAGGATAATAGTCTTTCAGAAACGAGCACCTCCCGGAAGTCACTGAAGCTGATTGCTGATCCTGTTGTTTACCAGCTCGTTCGGGTATCCTTGCAATTTTGTAAAATGTGTATCGTTGTGTATTTACCTATATCTTGGGCGACAATGAGAATGATTTTAGCAGCAAATAAGGTAATATTAGGTGGTCCATGTAGAAAAGATCAAGAGATTTTCTTCAGGGTAAAACAACAGATTAAGAGCTTCTATTTAGCAACAGGCGTGGATTTAATATCATGCAGGAGACTGCTCGACAAAGTAATTGCAGTTACAGGCTTCCTTTATTGTCATACCCTGTTGAATTTTGTCTAGCCCGGTCCTTCAGATTCTTGAGAAAGGGAGACTTCATACAGGTCTGGATATTGGCTGACATTTCGATAGGTTAGAGTGTAGTAAGGTTAAACCAACATGGTTTCTATCTGATCTATTTCAAAAAAAGCAAACTGGCTCATAGATGATTCCGCTTCTTATACAAGCAATGCCCTCTGGGAACAGAGAAGCATAGAAACGATATATTTAAAAGTTCTCATTAAGTTTGAAACTTCAATAATCGTATAATGGACTAAGGTCTTAGACCTTTCTTAAACATTTAACGTGCTCTCATTACATTTAAACAATGCTAACGATGCCAAAGATCTGAGTTTCATCTGTACCTTTTCTTAGTGTTCTATTGTTTAGTACCTGTAATTGTATGCTAGGACTTGAAGTTGCCACAGAGCTATGAGTTTATAAATTGAGGATCACAGCAACTGTTATCCTTATTTGAGATCAAACTTCTTATTTCTTATCCTTTGTGTAGGTTGAAGGTGATGGGAGACTAGTGCCAGCAACGGATGATGAAGTTATGGAGGTTGAGGACTTGCTTGAAGATGGCAAGAGTGAAACAAATTTCGTTGCATACACTGGGGGGACTGTGGAATCGACTCCTGTCAGTAAATGTTCTTCTGATAAGACTCACTTGAAAGGACCTGAAGGTTAGTTCTTAGTATTTTTGTTTCATTTATACTTAAATATCTGCTCCGGTAATTATCATGCCATGACTGCATATGTCTCTTAAAAGTTCTTGTCGTTTGGTGAGATGAATTATCTGCAAATCTTGAAAATTATTTGGTTCTCATTCTGTATTATATATTTGCTATTATGCCTCCAAATACAATGTTTATTATTTGATCGTTTTATTTTTTATTAAAACTGTTCCTTCAATTAAATACGGGCTTGTTATATCGTTCCCTTTCTCGGAGGTTTCAACATGTAGATTTCTTCACACGCTGTGATTAGGTATACTGTACGTCTTTGGTCATTTTTTGTGAGTTCTTTGTCTTGTTTTATGCTTTTCATCTAATTCAAAAAACACTCCAGGTCTGTTGCAAACTGAAAATTTAGAAGTCAACTTGGAGAATTCAAGTGTAGTGCTTGAAGTGGGCTTTAGCTCAGAGAAACCAGCTACTGTATCAAAGGTTTTTTTGACTTTTATGTAATGCATATCAATTTTTGTGGTTCATACATATCTTTGAAATTATTTGGGACTTGTGTTAAGGACTAAAAATATCATCAGTTCAGTTAACCTTGTATTGGCCTCCAGTTGCTCAATTTTGACAGTATAGGTATCTGCTAAAATATCAGACACAAATTTTACTTGGGGCGCATATTCCTTATAATGTTTTGCTTATTCTTCTTCTTAATTATGTTATTTTTGGTAGTCATACCATTGAATGCTCCAAAGGAACCTGTTAAGCAGTTAAGGTATTACTTTTGCAAGGTTATATTCTGGACACTCAATGATAACTTAATCTACTCTAGCAGTTTTGCATAACCAAATTTTTAACAGTTAAACGAAATAAAGAACAGGTTCAGAAAATTGAATGTACTCTAACGAGTTTCCATATTTACACATGTAGAATAAGTAAGCTCGTTTTAATGAAGTTCCATAACAGTACTTATTTTTACCTTTTGAAACAAAGGTTCTTGGATACTTTGAGTACTTCTTAGCAATTTCCCTTTAAGCCACCTGTCATCACTTGGAGTTGCCCTTCCATCCAAGATATAATTTTCTTCCTTATTTGGATTTCTACAAGTTCCTTTTAACAACCAAGAATTGAAGATACTGCACGGAATATTCTTGTGGTGGCTTAGTTTTGCTATTGAGGTAGTACTGTAATAGTGACCAGACTTTTAAGCTTTTAATTTTTCATATCCCCTTCAGTATTCAGCATTGTCAGAAAATATGAAGTTCCAGAAAATGTGGAAATTCTTGTGATTCATCATTTCTTTTTTTATCCACTATCATTTCTCAATAGTTTATATTCCTGCTTATAGGAAATTGTTTCCCCATCTGCATCAAATACAAATGACAGCCATATTCATCAAACGGGGGGTGGAAACTGCTCAGATTCTCAAGGCGGGGTGATTGAAAGTGGATCGCTGTTTTCTACCGTCTGTAGTAGTTCGAAGCCTGAGTTTTCTATGTTGAAGGGGGAAATACACCTGGACAATCTTTCAGTTCGAGAACTTCATGAAACTTTCAAAGCAACATTTGGACGAGAAACATCAGTTAAGGATAAGCAGTGGCTAAAGAGGAGGATTTCAATGGGACTAACAAATTCTTGTGATTTTTCAACTACTAGTTTTATAATAGAAGATGGTAGAGTGGTTAAAAAGGGGAGAGAAGAAAGTACGATAGCGGAAGTTGAACATGTTAATGATCCTATTGTTGGGGTGAGTGATGAAATCGGTAAAGGTTCATCTTCTGTCCTTAGAAAGCAAGTGGAGAATTGTTTTGATGGTTCTGGGAAGAGAATGCAAGATTCTAGCATGGTATATAACCGTGAAAGTGAAGATATTTTTGTGGATCAGAGAGCACTCAAAAGGGTTCGAAAACCCACAAGAAGATACATTGAGGAAGTTTCTGAGGGAGAACCCAGGGAGATTAGTGGAAAATTTGTTTCTCAAGTTAAAAGTTCTGGACACGGACACTCATCTCCACAAACTCGTTTCCCATCTTTTCAAAATGTCAGGAGAGATGGGAGGCCGCTTGGCACCAGGCAGGATTCTCTTGGTGGTTCTGGGATTCAAATACCATATGTTTCTCGGGTTCGAAGAAGCCGTCCAAGAGAAAATTTTATGGCTCTTATGGTAATTAAAAAAAAAAATCCCATTTACTTGGGGTTCTATGGCACATGGATTTCATAATCTTAAATAACACTTCATGAATTTTTGATTGTTGATCATTACAAATTCAAACACAAGGATTGTCTCACATTACCACAATAGTCAAGCTAAAATAACTGTTAAACTTTTAGGAGGCAAGCTGATGTGCACTTCTGTGTTACATCTTGCAAACTAATGTATCCCAAACTCTCTGTTCTTTATTACTTGGTCTTCAAGTTTTAAAGCTGGAAATTTGCAGAAAATTAATCTAATATATTACATATAATTTTGACTTGCGGGAAGTTTGTTTCTTTCATGCTTTCTGATCTAAAAACAGTTCTAAAGTTTATATTATTTATAGCAGACCCCATAACTTGATTTTGCAATTGATGTGTTTGCGGTGAGCTAATAGGACCTTTATTAAAAGCCCACAAACCAAAGTTCATGGGCAACGTGTTGATAATAGTAGCCACATTCGATTGAAAATTCAAAGATGACATTGTTTTAAGCACCCAGGAAAAGAAATAAATGCAAGATTCAGGAACTTATAGTGACTAAGCAAGTGACAATGTATTGGATAATGTCTTGTCAATTCTAGAGTTGCTACAATTATCCGGAATTTTATCTATGCTTCTGGTTGTTGATATCAGTTATCTTCTGCTATTGCATTGGTACCTATTTTTCTGATGCATTTTGATTTGTGATATGTTCTGCAATTTGTAGAAACTTCATTGCAATGAAGTGGGCATGGCTTCTAGAGTGGTAAAAAAGGCATTTAGCTTATGTGATTCTCAACCAGATGCTGAAAGAGGGAACAAAGTTGTGAATGCTAGACTGGCCCCTACATGGGTCCAACAACCTGTAAGCTCTGGCTACCATATGCATTAATTTCATTAGTTTGTCATTTTGTGATTTTGATTAAATTTCTCTTCACTCTATTAAAGTTTCTTTTCACATATATAAGCGATATCCCGTATTGCTCCATTGTTTACACTTTGTAAAGCCAAGACAAAGAAACTTTTGTCTTTGATTAGTTTTAGGTACTTCATTTTGACAAATTAATGCACCTAGTTGTTAGTAGTTATTTGTCTTTACTCCCAAAAAAGAGTACTACGTTTATTGTTTTAGATATTAGAGTTAATACGCAATGGGTTTGATACTTGATTATTAAGGTTTGTTACTTTCATATGCTATTGATAGTGCCCTTATATAATTAGGTCTTGATTTTTGAAATCTCTTCTCTATATATTAAAGATTTCGGGGATTAGAATAACTGCTTATGGTGTAATTGTGTCGATCATTTCATGTTCCAGAAACACCATTATAAATTATATAAAATTACACCCAGTACCTATTATGTTAGAGGACTTATTTTATTATTTTCTTTTTGCTTTTTTGAAATCTCTATATAAGCTTCCAATTTGCCTCATCTTTTTTCCCTTCAGTAGCTTAGTTCTATCAATTGATAAATATTTTCGTATATAGATGTATATTAAATTTAACGAGAGATTTGCACATGCGTAGGCGTCTGCCCAAGATTACTAGTTGAGATCTGTTATAATAGGAGCGATGATTAGTAAGTTTTACCCAAAAAGTGCATAGAAGATGATCTATACCATTTAATATGTTTGATTCATTTGGAATCCACGCATGGACCCAACACATTGAATGTTGGTGATTGTTGTTGTATCAAATTGGTTCTCACAGCAAGGCATTTATTGTAACTGCTTGCAATTATTGTTATCTCTTCCGTCTGTGAGAAAAGGGAATGTAATTTATGTGGCTAATTCACCTTAGTCTATCATTTTATTGTTTTTCCTTGTAACTTGTAGGATTGCGATATAAGGTTGTAATTTGTGATTATTTATTCAAACAAATGAAATGCCTTACAATTAAAATTTTGAGTTGAGAGTCCTTTAAGCTTTGTTTTCTCCCTTTTACCCCCTTCACCTCTTCACACCTTACACCCTACCTCATGTACCATTAAGTCGAAGCATGTCATCCTAAAGCTGGGAGATGTCTCTGTAATCTTTATCGGTTTTATGCTCTAAGTTCACTTCTCACCTATGTAACGATGTTGAAAAGGTCTGATGTTTTAATTTGAGCAAAGTAGACTGCAATATTCGCTTTGTCTACTTATAAATTTTTTTCTTCATAGTGTTTTGTAAGTTTTCAAAAAGCGCGCCCTTGTTTCTTAGTAACAACGTGCATATCTGGAAGGTTTGTTCTGTTCAGGAAGAAAATGGCATTGATTTTTCATCAATATAATTATTGATAATTTGATATAGTCGATTACCAGGATTCAGGGACTACAATGCCTCTGATGCAGTCCTAAATTAAGTATGATACCAAGCAGTTGGTCTGTGGACTACAATTATTTTGGCATCATTACCCTTTTTAAAATTGTAAACTGAGGAAATTAAAACTAAGGTCAATTAGTATTGTGGGAACCGATTAAAACTTGATCATATACTATGGGGGTTCAATTTGCTTGGGATCTTTCTTGGGTTTTTCCTCTGGCTTGATATTGATGTATGGCATATTATTTTTTTGTTTTGATATCTTAGGTGAGCTATTGTTTCGTGGTTGTGTCTATTGTTGTTCTTTGTATTGTTTTGTTGGCGCACACACACACATTCACAAACACACATTCACATTCACAGACACACACAGACACACATATACATATATATGTACACACACACACACATTGGATAGGTGCTAATGAATGTGGGTTTTCATATTTGAATAGCTAATTACTAAACTGGAGAAACCTGATGAATATTTGGAACAACGAGCGACTGGAACAAATGGGACGGAGAACGATGAAGAGTCATTACAACAACACACCGATTCATCTGGTGATAATTCGTACGATAATGTAGTAACTGTACCCACAGCAAATGGTGGTATGCGGCGGAAACATCATCGTCCATGGAGCTTGAGTGAGGTGGTTAAGTTAGTTGAGGGTGTAGCTAGGTATGGTGCTGGTAGGTGGTCAGAGATAAAACGGGTTTCTTTTGCATCATATTCCTACCGGACCTCGGTTGATCTTAAGGTATAACTTCTCTTTTTTTGTTGAATTAAATGTGAATTGGCTAGAGATAATTAGTAGTTGGATACATCTCTTTATTTTTGCTTGTGCATTAGATCAATAAGAAGTTCATCTTTTGCAGGACAAGTGGAGGAATTTACTGAGAGCTAGTTTTGCACAATTGCCTGCAGATAAAGGGGTAAGCAGTATTTAACAATATCCTGTCTAGTATAATTTTGTATAAGTTGTCCTTTTATGTGATTTATCAACTAGTTTGACTTGAACGTGTTTGTGTTGGTTTGTAGTGGTAAATTCCTTGACATATGCAGTAAGGTATCGAAAAATGCAAAAACATTTGAACAAAAGATAATGCTGCCCTTCCTGCTTGTGCAGTTGTGCTTATAGACAGTAACCTCTAGTTGGACACTATTAGCATCAACCAACAAACTGAGAGGGAGAAAAAAAAGGGAGAAGCTGGAGTGTTAATGATCTTTCTGTATTGAAATGGACATGTTTCGTGTTTCCATTATGGAGCACATTGTTCATCATATTCTAATATTACCTAGCATGTTTAAATTTCCAGTCAATTGCAAAAGAAAAAAAGAAGAAAAATTCCAGTCAATTGCATGACATCCTTTTGTACATACGATGATAGATTTTGAAAATGTAGGTGGATAATTGCCGAAAGCATGCTTCTATTCCAATCCCTGCTGCAATTCTTGTTCGGGTGAGAGAACTAGCAGAAATGCAAGCCCAGGTTCCCCCAAGCCTCATTGGAGGCAAGTTTGCTGGACATAGTAGTGGTAGGAGTGTACATGAAACCAGATCGGGTTACTTGTAACAATGTAAATGCAACCCTTCTTTTTTTGGTCTTTCCACTCTCTGTCAGAAATAAGGACACTATATAAGCATACTGCGAAAATTATGTTCCGTCCTGATGTTTCTTGTGGATTGGTAAACATGACCAATTAGTTTCTCCATGTGAAATGTGATGTCAATTGCTGCTGATCAATTTCGATGGGATTTTTTTTTTTGCTTACGTTTTTTCAATAAAAGTATATATTCTATTTGTTTTCCCCGCTTTTAATATTCAGGTAGTCATGTAATAGTTTGGTTTGATTTGTTTTATACAATCATATAATTATCAATTAAGTTGGCGAGAAGAGGAAGGGTTTAGGCTTATTATGTGCTGTGGAGGACTGGAGGAGATGAGGAAGGGTTAAGGCTTGTGTTTTGAACGCATGAGCGTGAAAGGGCACAATAAAGTTTATTGTTACGCTTCTTTAGTTTTGAATTTTTTTTTCTTATTGTTACCAGAAATTGTGGAAACTCATAATCTCTCTCTCAGAATATAATAAAGCAAAAGAATGTCTCTGACTTTGTTGGTTTTAATAGATTTAGACCTTGGAGTTCATCGTCGAGTCAATGGAGATGAGTTATATTGCAAACTCAGTTGATTGAGATAAAATCATAAAAATGAAACACAACTAGTTATAATTAGGATTACATGTTCGATTGTCACTGACACGGTGCCTGAGACTTTATCCCATGACACGGTGCACGGTGCTGAGACTTTATCCTGGTATTAGTGAGGATATTTTGATCGTAATACATTTGTGATGAAATTTTAAAAAATTATATTTGGGGTTAAGATTCAATAACAAAATTCCAATAAAATATTTAATCATAATAAAAGTTATTAATCACACTTAATATTGTGAAAATTTTAATCTCAAATGAAATCATCGTATTTAATCAACCATAACAAAATAAATGGTTAATAAATGCAGTCAAATAAAAAGTGATTAAAACCCAATCTATGATCACAAAATTGGTTAGCCGTGTCGTGTGATGCACAGATTTTCTAGCTTCGGAGACTTTGGCACACCTTGAATTTGGACCGAGAGATCTTTAAACTAAATTTTATTTTATGTACCAAAGAAAGAAAAGGAAAAAAGAAAGAGAGTATATTACTGTTACACCCCTGACGTGGAAGGTAATTATCTTAAAATAAAAGGGAAAGAAAAAGAAAAGAGAACTCAGAGGGCAAAACTCGTTGGATTGGGCCGTAGCGCCGGGGCACTGTTTGTTATTCTCTTGTTTTTTCTACTTCACCGTGTCTCTCAATTTGTATTTGTAACGGTCGGATGGTCGCTCGCGTTTCATGAGGCTCTGAATAAGCCCTAAGTGTATTCTCTCCGGCTACTCCGTCAGAGTTTCCAGTTATCACCAGCGCAGCGATCGTCCAACGTAGTTCCCATCTCCAGTCCTCTTCTCTCTCTCTCTCTCTCTCTCTCTCTCTCTCTCTCTATATATATATATATATATATATATATATTATTTTTATGTTTTTAATAAGGACGGACTCGCCGACTCGGACTAGTTGTTATATGGTTTTCCTCTAATTCTAGAACTTCGTCCTTCTTTCTATAATAAGCTTCTTCTTCAAATTCAACATATTATTTAATTGGCTTCACAATTCATTCATCCACAAGTTGATTATATATATCTATATCTATATATGGTGATGATGATGATATGATGATGCGAAATCAGGGAAACGTATTACCTGTTCGTTCTTGTCATCTAATTTCAGTACGTTTGAGTTTCCTGTCCCTGTAATATGTAGTAGTCTGTAAGATCTTCTTTGATTTCTCATACTTGATGTACAATTTCTTCTATCAAGCTGATGCTCACATTTTTTTGTTAGATTCAACTGGGTTACAAATAGTATTCGAGATGGCTAAGCAACACTGAAAAATAATTCGAGTCACTTGTGAACATGCTTTTCTTAAAACAGTTTAGTCCCAGTGAGGGTAAACTCTGGGTTGGCTTTGTCTTATTCTATTTGTGGTTCCGGGGAGGGTTTTGAAGCTACAAAATATGACCATGAACGTGCACCTTGTAGGATTTCCAAGGTGTGTTTTGTCTTACTTTTATTATGATTATCTTGTAAATCCAAAAGATTAAAATTATTATTCTTTAAAATGGAAAAGAAAGATTTGAAATGATGTAAAACATGTTAAAGTTACTAGGATTCTAATTGTGTAACTGTGTAAGGGCCAATATTTTTCCCACATTGCGCATTGTGAACAGGTCCTTGCAATAAGAAAAGCTCAATAGCTTCCACTAGGTTGATTTTTCCCTAGCGGCAATCTGAAGCAAATACATGAAGTGCTAACCTTATACATATAACTTTCTTATGCTTGAGTGGTCTGATTTCAGACATGATGAAGGATCATATCAAGGAAGAACCATGGTAACTCATTTGGCAAATTTTAGTTGGTGTATTTCCTTTGATATTTTGGCAAGTGTTGATTTTAACATGTTTGTTACATTGCCTAATATGTAGCTCCAGGTGTCGTATCTTTGGCATGGGCATCTGGTGTATCTACCACTGGTTATGTGCTCTATCCTTGAGAGGTCGATATAAATGGTTTATTCCATCCATTAGATCCTAGTAGAAAATTAAGTTTTTGAACATGCAACCTTTGAAATGGTATTAAAATGTCAATTATGCGACGTATTGGTTTTGACATATCAGCTCTTTATGGGAGTAGTTTTGTTGGTAACTTGGATGTTCATAATTTTGACTGCTGATGAACTCAGTGGGCCTTTAGTCTATTTCCACATTGGTTTTGATGGACGATTCCTCGCCATTCCTACTTGTATTTCCAATTTGGTCTAAGGATTTTTTGAGATGATTTTACATAACATTGGTAATAATAAGCATCTAAATATCCAAAGCTCCACATCAGCTTTTGTCCATTATATTGTTAATCTGGTCTTCTCCAATCAGTCTGCATATTTGTATCAAGAAAAAGCTCTTATATGTATATTTTGTTCACGAAGTGTCAAAGTGGTGTACTTTAACCAACCTATTCATAAGTAGAATTGTAGAAATATATTATTATCACTCTCACGAACAGCCTTCTTCATTTTCTGTTTTTTTACAGTGTGGGGAAGTCTACGCTACTTACATTGCTCACCGGAACACATTCGGAAGCATCCCTGGAATTATTCGCTACAAAGATACTAAAATTCAATTGCTTGATCTTCGTGTAATTATTGAAGGTGCTTCTGAAGGCAAGGGCCGTGGGAGGCAGGTAAATTCTTCTGTTTCTTTGTCATGGTAGGTTGTATCATCTATTTCATCTTGAGTTTTTATATTTTTTTGGTTGCATATTCAAAATTTATAAATATCATAATAATCTGAAAATATTCATATTTTTTTATCAGGTGATTGCTGTTGCCAAGTCATCAGACATCATACTGATGGTTCTTGATGCTTCAAAAGTATGTTTTAAAGTTTAAAGTACTGTATATTTGGCTGCTGTTGCTATCAGCTAAAACAAACTTTGGTTGTTTTGCCATCAAAGCAAGTTTAGATTTCAAAATTTTTGTTTTAGTTGCTATTGCTTTCTGGCTTTCTGCTCAATAAAACTTGATGGTGAACTCCTTTTGTGTTAATGAGCTGCAATAAGAGTAATGCAGATTTATGATATTATGCGTTCATGCTAAATATTCCTGAACTTACTTTTTCTTGGATTTTATCATTTGTTGTTCTGTCCCTGTTTTATTTGAGCAGCAGTTGTACTCACACATTGATTTGACAATTAATGATTTTGTATCTTTCCTGACAGTGTCGTCTGCTTGATTGAAATTGAAATATTTGCAAATTCCAGAGTGAAGAACATTGGCAGATATTGACGAGGGAACTGGAAGCTGTAGGTTTGTGCTTAAACAAGAGACCACCTCAAGTAATGTATTTTTTCTAATTTTCTGCTAGGATCCTTTTCTTGTTTTCCTCCATTCCATATCTTTTGCAACACATTTCTTTCCGGAATGTGCCATTCATTTGTAACCTCTCGTTTTCTCGAACTTTTTTTTTCTGAAAGTTCTTTTAATCAATCATTTTTTTTGCATAAGTTTGGTGTTTTATTTATTTGGCTTGAAGGTTAAACGAAGTGTCTTTTAATTTTCGAATTTATACAATACGTGTTAACCTTGTTATATAATACATTCATGCAATCATATGTCCTCTGGTGAAAGCCTTTTAGTGTAACTTCCAGGTTGGAAGTCTATTGGTAGTTGACTAGTTGCTGATTACCTATTAGTTTTCAACTTTTCACTTATTATGTATTGCAGTTAAGAAAGGTCTGTGATCTTTTTCTGTCTTCCACACTTTCTATAAGAAACTCTAGTTAGCTGGTTTCTGTTTGGTTCGTCTTTTCTGGCAGATATACTTCGAAAAGAAAAAGACTGGGGGTATCTCTTTCAACAGCACTGTACCATTGACTCATGTAGATGAGAAGCTTTGCTATCAAATTCTTCATGGATACAAAATCCACAATGCAGAGGTATTCATTGCTACAAAATACATTTGTAATGTGCGTCAGATACCATGATGCAAGGACGCAAGTGCATCTCCCGGTTATGGAAATCATCAAATCTTCAAAGATGGAGATTTGAGTGCGGCTAGCAGGGATATGTCACACACTCACACTCACACGTATTCGTGTATGTATATGTTTGTGTACAATAAGTACATATATGACAAGAAAAAATTACTGAAGTTACAAATGTTTTGTAGTGGCTTCATATGAGGATGGAATAATTCTTCAAATTGCAAAAAATAGAATTCGAGTTGGGTAATTTGGGACATATATTGTTTATAGATAAACATGTTATATATGTTGTTATAGATACTAATACTACTACAAGAGTAAAATAGCATACAAGTATCTTTCAAGGTGTACACACGTGAGGTCATACTAAAATAATAGAAAATTCAAAACACCAGTGTGGATGAATTCTGTACATATCGCTTTATGTTCTCTTTGTTTATCTTGGTAATAGGAACTGCTTTTACTTTTATTTCCACATGTACCTGCATAAGATGGTTCGCTGCTTAATGTTCTTCTTGTTTTTGTTTTAACATGTACTTTTAATTATGCAGATTTTATTTCGTGAGGATGCCACACAGTTGATGATCTCATTGATGTTATCGAGGGAAACCACAAGTATATGAAATGCATATACGTTTACAACAAGATTGATGTTGTTGGTATCGATGATGTAGACAAATTGGCTTGCCAGCCTAATTCCATCGTCATCAGTTGTAATCTAAAGGCAGGTTCTGCTCTGATATCTGGGTGCCTTTATTCCAATGCTTATTGCCTTTATTTTATTACTGTTGTGGTGGTGGTTATTGTAGTTTTTATTTAGCTTTACTTATAAATATAATCAATATATTGAGGAATTCCTTGTTCACCACAGTAACCTGAAAACAAATCGCATCTGGCGTGACAAAAGCAACAAACTCAAGTCTCTAGATATTTATTTGCATGTCAAATATTCAACACTTATTATTACGATATGATGGCCAGTATAACAAGAATTAAGATATGATAGAAACAAACTGTTTGCTTCCGGCATGGCATAAAGGTCCACCTATTATAGTTTTTTTGATTGTACATATCTTTATGTATAAATGAGTTAGTAATTAGTGTCTGACATGACAAGCAGCTAACTGATGTGTTCTTTCTTGATATGCCTATCCTTGTTGTGAATGATCATCATGATTGCAGAAAATTAAGGAGAACCATCTCTTGTTGTATATCAATGATAATAAGGTTTTGTGGATAGTTGAAGAACCTTGTTGCCAATTGACATCCTATTAAAGGGGAGCTTCCCATTATAATCCACCTGTGTTTCAAGACATGTGAGATAGTAATTTGAGAAAGTTAAACTTTTATGTCTCTGTTGCTTTAACAGCTGAATTTAGACAGACTACTTACGAAATTGTGGGAGGAAATGGGGCTGGTCGGAGTTTACTCAAAACCACAGGGGAAGCAACCTGATTTTGTAGATCCTTTTGTTCTTTCTGCTGTATGTTATGTTCCCTGTACCTTTACTGTGCGTAATTTTATAGATCATTTTGTTATATAGTTTCATAGTTTTCTTCTTTGATGAGCATGTCTCCCAAAATGACATAGTTACATATATATTCTCTACAGTCGCTGTGGAAAATGCAAAAAAATTATGTTGCTTTGAGTGCATTGCTCACCAAAAAACTGAGGTACCTTTTGCCTCCCGAGGACCTTACATATGCTTATATATGAATGTAGACATGCATGTCTTTGCAAGATGGTATGGAAAGAGTATTTTTTTTAAATATGTACTCTGTTATCATAGTTATATTTATTCATTGAAATTTCAGGATTGGGGTGGGGTGGGGGGGTGGGGGGGGGGGAGGGGGGGGGCTGTTCAGTTGAAGACTTCTGTAAGACGAGTGCCCCGCAGCATTGTGGCCTCGCACATATGCTTCAGGACGAGGATGTAGTTCAGATTGTTAAGAAAAAGGTAAGTAACATGCCATGCCACTAAAGGTTGTAGCTAAATTATGAACGATGAGATATTGGGATGGATATATGAACAAACAAGAACGGATTGTCGTACCGAAATTAAGTCATCCATAGGAAATTTTCGAGAGCAGTGATCGAGGAAGATGAGGACAAAAATGTGAGATGGTTTGACCGTGTACAGGCGAACAAGAACAGATAGTCATATTAAAATGAAAATATTAGTAGGGAAATTTGGTGGTAAGCAAGGATTGAGGATGATACGATAACTTGAGATGCTTTGACCACATTCACATTGAGCTTAGGCCTATAGATGCAAGCGCAAGCAACAGCGTAAAATAGTAGTTATTTGCTGAATCTATATGGAAGGAAAGAAGGATAGGATAAGTCTACATGGTATGTGGAGAAACTGACCTAGGAGATTCATATTGTTGACCTGAACTAATTCTGAAATTAGTCGAAGTTAAGTATTATGCTTAGGGAAGAGCTTTTTTAATTTGCTGCTTAGTTTTGTTTGTATGTCCACAAAAGTATATTTAGCACATGGTGAAAAGGTCGTCTCCCAAAGGGTAAATTGTGAGTCACAGGTTCTGGTATCTTTGTTGCTTCTGGCTGAGCAGAAATGAATTAGCATTAGCAATAAACTTGTTTGCATTCTGCAGGAGAAAGAGGGGAAAGGAAGTGGTCATTTCAAATCACATACAACGGGCCCTGATTGAATTTCTGACAGAGAAAAGAAGGCTTTGCATTTCTTTCACAGAATGGCTCTTGAGGGTGATAGATATTTCATCCCCTGGTAATGCGGTAATTTGATTAATGATTCTCCTTTATTCTAAGAGAAAGGGTTATATTTGAGTGTCTTGTTACATATTACGAGGGAAGCAAATGGATGGAAGCATTAGCAGATTAGGCAGCAGCCGTGTAATGTAGCAGCATTGTCGTACAACGTCAAAGATGACATGCAAGCAAGCCGAAGGGGGGAGATGAGAGATGGAGGGAGGGCAATCTTCTCGGGATCACCAAATATATATATATATATATATATATATCTCACTTTAATCTGCTTGTCTCTTCTACTTTTCAAGGAGGTATATGTAGTAGCTTCCCAGCTGGCTATTACTGTTTATTCTTTCTTTCATAAAGCTGAGCGTACTACGTTTTCTGTCGCGAAATATTTAGACAAAAATACTTCCTCTCTTAATTATAAAAAAAAAAAAAGTTTTCCTTTTATAAAGTAAAAAAGGTGATCCGTGAGCATAAAAAAAGTGACAACCACCCGACGATGCACGCACACGTGGGTGGGAAAGTTGTAGCGGATTAAAGCGGAATTGCGACTATAACTTTTATGAATGATATTATAGCCTGCACTGGATACACGTTTTGAACGGGATTACTCTTTTTTCACAAAAAATGGTACAAAATATTCTCTACTACAATTTCTTGGCAATTTTCAACCCCTGGTAATAGAAGAATAATTAGTCAGTAAAATCATTACTAGTTAGTAGTTTATAATGATTTGAATTAATTTAAAATTTAAATTTAGGAAATTACAAATCCTTCGTTCCGTAATTAGAGTTTTAATTTTAATAAAAGAGAATTTTAAGTGCATATGTGGCATAATTTAAAGAACTACAACATGAAACATTCCTCGTAACGGCATAATTGCTCCTCAAGACTACTCTCTCCGTCTCAAAACATAAGCGAGTGTATAATTCTTAAAACATAAGCCAAGTGCGTGATACCCTTTTAGTTTATATATAAGAGGACACAGAAAATAGTGCTGTAACATGAATGGAAATTACTTTCAAAATTATATGCGACCAATTTCAAATAAAATAATTTATTATCGAAAAGTTACTATTCTTCACTCATTTTTTAAGACGAGTATACATAAAATCTCTTTGGTATTATTATATCCATATGTAGTTTAATTTCATGAAATAGATCTATATACTTTCGAATCTAACTAGAAGCTAGGATAGCCTTTACTTTTTATATACTCCACTAAGATCTACGCACGCCAGCGGTTCAACGAATTAACATTCTATAATAATAAAATTTCGGACTTTACATTAATTTAATTCTGTATTAAATTATTACGTACTAATGTTACTACTTTATGGTTTGCATAATTAATATAAATATGATCGATCACAATACTGTTGTGATTCGGTGGTCGTTTTGTAGTCTTAGGTTGTATATATATTTTCTCATAACAATATTATATTCTTTATAAAATACAGTGAAATATATAGCAGTGAACTAAAACATATGCGCCATATATATTTGAGAGAGAGAGAAGGGAAAAAGATTTAGCGTAAATAGGCTCATTAATTATATAAAGTGTTGATCACTAGGTTTCTGCATGCGTGCGTCCATGTCCTACAAACAAATTACCGATCAAGTATGTACTTATTTGATATGATTCCTCTAATCTCAACTCTTTTTTTTTTTTTAAACAAATGGGGTACTATCCGAAATTCACACACCTATAATGGTTGCAGTCACAAAGTTTTCAACCCTTTCACTTGCGGTGGAGGTGGCTATATAACTTTCTTGAACACATAAAAATTTCTCTGGTCTCAACTTAATTTATTGTTCATCTGTTATATAAATTTGGACTTTTGACAATATTAATATTGAATGTTCGAATGAGAATTATATGTATAAATAATATTTTTTTTCTGATGTAATTTGTTATGAATATTTAATTTAAGATTATATAAGAAAATTGCAATGAAAATTTTTAAAAATATAAAATAATAATAAATAAAAAATTATGTAAATGTTACTTTTTTTTTTGGAACAAATTTTTTTTGTTTTTTATTTTTTTTATAATTTGAATGGAGGGAGTACCGAATTTGAGAGCATTACACACACATATATAAATTATACCCCACCCCACAATTCTATTTCCATCGTCATATACATTCATCCATGAGATTTTATAGTTCTCCTAGCTAGCGAACACAAACACTAGGCTGCTTTGGTGATGTCGATCGGAACTAACGTCCGTTCAAATTTCAGAATTGCATCGCATTATTGCGATCGAATTGAATGAGAGAGAAGTGAAATTAATAACTTATTTGAAGCTTCAAATTTTGTTTCAATACATGACATGTATTATATATGTAGTAGTAAGTCATTAATTGATAAGTATAGACCCTAGATAGATATTCACCCAACAAAAATCCCAACAGTGGATATTGTGTCAACAGCTTTTGGATACCACCAAGACTCATCTTTAAACCTTTCCACTACTCCTCCATTCACTTCACTTATATTTTCTTCTTCTTCTTTACCTCTATCTAACCGGTTAAAACATACTCTCTCAATTAAATATACAAACCATAAGTTTTTTTTTCCATAAAATTTGTTATGAATATTTAACTTATAACGAGATCTATAAGTTTGTAACTGAAAGTTTTTTAATTTATTACAAAATTACAAAAGAAAATTTCAAATGCAACTCTTTTTTGAAATAATATTTTTCTTGTGAATATAATTTTTTTTTTGGAACGGATGGATGGATGGAGTATATAATATAAGACACCAAACCATTTAATAATTATATATAATAGCGGTAGTAGTAGTAATATTAAGTCAAAAGGTAAGTTGATTTTGCATGATCTGATGGAGCAATAGTAAGTTTTAGTTAATAAATTCATCCATCCATTAATTGTACTAATTCATTCAAAGTGAGCCGATGTTGAAATGGTGGGAGCCTGCAAGCAGCAAACTCGATCAATTATATCTTAGCGTCGTGTTGATACAAATTCTTGCCTTTAATTTGATGGTTTAACAACCTTTAAAACACATTCAGAGAAAGGGGCAAAATTAACAAGATATATAAAAAACAGAGACGATCGATGGAGACAGTCGTAGCTACTATCATCATAAGTGTGCATTTTTTATTTTATTAATTCATTCATTCATTCATTTTGATGCAAGCAAGCAAACCCCCAATCCATAACTTGAACTACGTAGAAAACACTAAGAGAAAGAAGAAGAAGAAGAAGAGAAGATAGCAGGGCAGTTATCGGCGTAGATGGATTCCCTTGGCGGAATAATAAATTACATACTGCAGTGCAGTGCAGTGTGTTAGAGATGAAGGAAGCCATTAGCAATAGGTCGGTTAGTATGGAAATAAGTAGTTTCATACACTGGCAATTCCTCTCTGTACCTGCTTTCTACTAATCCCACCCCTGAAATATTCCTATTACTATTGCCCGCCTTATGACTGCAATAATTAAGATTATCAAGCTCGAACAGATCAGAGCTCGCGCAGCTCGCATCATCATCTTCATCTTCATCTTCCTTTTCCATCTGGCATTCAACTTTTCTCTGATATTTCTTATACAATTCCCTTGCAGCTTCTTCTGCACGCCGATTCTTTTCCCAAATATGATCGCTAAGCTCTTTGTTGATGGAATTCCTCCTTCTAGTCTCAACAGCAGCACACATGTCGTGTGGTCCGTGGTCTTTCTGCAATGATTTATGTCCACAAGGTTGACAGTCTTCGTCCAATATCACACTCACCGGATAAAATCGAACTGACCTCTTTGTGCCATTGCTTGATGATGGAGTTTTGCTCAAACAGGACCTTGAAAATGAAGTCGCCGATGAACATGTGGAGGAGGAAGCATTTGCTGATTTTGAGTACTTTCTGTCTTCTTCCTCTTCATCTCCTCTTCCTCCTCCTCTTCCTCTGTTTGATGAAACCTTGGCTTTCTTAGCATTTCCTGCTGTAAAAATTGAATTGAGAAAGCTTGCAAACCTGCTGCCAGCAGAAATTGGTTGTTTCGCCTTCTTCAGATCACCGTAAATCTTCAGTGCTTTCGATTTGGTTGACTTCACAACACCGCTGCTTCCTCCTCCTCCTTCGTGCTTATGTTTCTGGTGTGAAACGTACATCTCCCCGTGCTCGGGGCCTTGTGACTGATTAGCCGCCCTGTAGAGTATCTTTCTATGATTGTCGAAACTAGTTCTGATAGGCTTGGGCCTGTGCTTAGAATAACAGTTAGATGATTTTGAGGAGATGGCTCCATAACTTGTTCTTGATTCGTCGGCGAAATCACCTCCAGAGCTAGAATCCGAAGAGCTCCACCCCGAATTCAAGTGCATCCAACTGAATTCTCGTGATTTTCTTTCACGATTTTCATCCGTAGAAGCCACTGCCGCAGCACAAGATTTTTTGTGCGCAAGAATCTGATCCTCGTTTCTGCTGATCACCTTCTTTTTGTCAAATTGTCGAAAATTTGGTATGTCGACTAATTCATCGTCTTCCAGCTGGTTGCAGAAAGCAGCAGCAGCGGCAGCAGCTGCGTTCTGCTTTTTCTTCTTGTTCCTCGTCTTCAGCAAGGTCGTCGTCATGGTTTCTCCGTAAAGAACTAGTTCATCTTCATGATGTAGGTTTTGGCGTTCATCATCTATGGAGCGGTAAATCTCGTCCAGGAGTGAGGAGGAGAAAGATGGACTATTGTGATCTCCGATTTCACGGCCATATATATTTTGGTATGTAACTACTGATCTCTGGTTTTCTTCTCTTGTTGGTGAATTATGATTATAATGATGATTCCACTTCTCCATTTATATATATATATAGAAATATTTATAGAGAGCTATGAGTACAAAATGGTGAGAAAAAAAAAAAAAAAGCAAACAAATTATAGAAGAAGATATATATATATATATATAGAGAGAGAGAGAGAGAGAGAGAGAGAGAGAATATAGTATGTACGAGTATTATAATTAAAACAAGCAGTAGTCTTTAATTATGCAGAAAAAAGGATCAAGCGAGCATTATGAGAGAAATAGTAAAGATGTGGGTGTTGAATCAAGATGAGTGAAGTAAATACGAGGGAGAATTGCAGAAGCAAATAAAAGTAGACAAAATGATAACCAGTCATTTTATGTTGTTCAATTCCGTTGGGTTGTTAATTGAGAGAGAGAAAGAGAGAGGGAGAGATGCAGCAGGAGAGAACAGGAGTGATGATGATGAGGAGGAGAGAATTTGGGAGAGCAAGTGGAGATAAATTCTGCGCATCTTCCTTTTATAGCCGACTCAATGCGCGTCATGTACTGTTCTCAATAAAAATAGTGCCATTTACAAACCGATGATAAAATATGTTTGGTAGACACTAATTCTGATTCAATAATCTTTGCAGTGTTATAAAAGGCATTACGGGCATTTAGACCATAAATTATTTTTTAAAAAATTATGTCAATCTTAAACGGACTTGGGTACTAAATGATTCTAGTCTCATAATGGTGCAAGTTGTCTTCTCCTCATAATAATCTCTTTTTTGGTGCAACTGAAATAATCAATTAAAATGACCAATGATAAAATTTAATAAATAACTTAATTACAATTTAAATTAATTAATTCAATTTTTTTTCCTTTCAATTTTCTAATACAAATTACAAGAATATAATGACCATAAAGCCATTTTTCACCCAAAAAAATTAAGAATATTTATTTCAGTAATGAGATTGATATGGAAAGAACTGAAAATGAGAGGTTGTCCACTCACTTTTGAGAAATTTGGAGTGCAAAAGCTTTCTACTTTCGCAATATATATCTAGAAATGCAATTTCCACGTTGAGAAGATATATAACTCGTGCCCGCCGTTATCATCATAAGGATTTATCTAAATCGATCGTCGCCATTCACCAACCCATATTTCAGATTATCGATCAGTATCTCACTATCAATATAATAATAAAGTTAATCAAACTACATTTTAAACTAAACAAACAAATAAAATTAACAAACTGTTGCCCTCTTTTTCCCCCCCACGTCTACTAAGATTACCCAAAAAAGCGTTAAATCTTGGGATATGATTCATCCACTATTATCTTTTCTACTAGTAAAATAAGGCTTCATACTTCGTATAATATAGTGTGTATACATACATATATTATATATACACACACAGAATATATTATTTTGTGTACGCGTGTGTATTTAAGCAAGAATGCTTTCAATGAAGTTGACTAGTTGGAATATCATCATTTTAAGCATAACCATGAAAAACGCGTGTATATACGCAGTAAATCTTTAAATTGGATTCTCTATCCTCCAATAAAACATTTTGTTATACATTAATTATCAAATTATGAGAAATTTTATTTATTCAGAAACTATATATAAAATGAGACGATTGAACTATATTGGGCATTTGTGGTTTATAATTTAGACAAACTTTTAGAAAGTAGGTTGTATAAGTTGGCACTTGTTGATGTATAAGTGTGTGCGTCGATGAGAATAAGATGGAGAGAGTAAAAGATCGAGTAATTGCTGCGTGAAGGAGAATTCCATATGCACAATGATTGCACTCGTGGCTTGCATTGCATTGTTTATGGGGGAGAGAATATAATAATTGTAATTAATTAAAGAAAAGAGTGAGGAAGAGTAAAGGAATAAAGGAAAACGGGATTAGATTTGATTGAGATAAAAAGAAAGGAGGAGCTAGGATTACAAAATCTTGAAAATTAAAAAAGAGAGAGAGAGAGAGAAAAAATGTAAGATTTGAAAATTAAAACTTATCATTCACTTTAATCAAAAGACGCAGACGTGCGTGTAGCTACCTTGTGCACAAACTATTCCATGGTGCCACTTTCATGTATACTAATACTCATAAAAGAACAAATTCAGTTTTCTGTAATTATAAAGTCTGAATTCAGTTTATATATGTTCATGTAGAGAAAAGGAAAAAAATTGGTTTTTTTTGTTGCTAAATAGAGATTTTATTTACCATTATTTGCTTATTACAAGGCATAAACTCTTCAGTACGTTTTTTCACTTGGGATTCAGTTATACGTACCCTTTCAGAGTTTTTTATTTTTTATAATACAATTTATACTTTTACTCTATAATTAAACTTAAATCTTGTGTTTGGAAATGGAAGGAGCCAGGAGTGTATATATTTACTTACTGAACTTATGTTAACGATATGATATCCTCGATCTCCCATGTGGGGTTTAGATTTGTTATCTTCAGTTCTTTTTCACTTGGGAGTGCATTACAAGATTTTATTTATTTACTATTTATTATTAATTGTATGTTATGCATAGTAGCGATCGAGAATAACTTTGGTGACAAGATTAGATTTCGCACGTTCAAATGTGAAAGCTCGGGATGCCATAGACCGTTATTTTTTAGAGTGAGACTGCTCTCTCTCTCTATATATTTTTGACCGTTAGCAATTCAGGTTGGCAAATGAATTAATTAATTCCCCAAGAGTACGGGATCAAATAGATCTGATTGCGTACCAATTGTAAGTCCAAGTGAGTTATGATCACATGCCCTTAATTTCAACTAACATGATACAATGGGTGGGTGGGTGGGTGGGTGAGCCATCTCCTATATTAGAAAATAACAAATAAGTTTTCACTTGTGAAAATTGTTTACGTGACAGTTTTGTAGATTTTGTGAAAATTGTTTACGTGACAGTTTTATAAATTTTGTATCAAGAAATATTTCTAATTCACGCCGATCAAAAAACAAAGCCTTGCGCGCTGGATCAATATTAACAAGAAAAATTAAAATGTGGAACACACATGCACCGAGTATGACAAACATGCTCGTCGTTACCCCATGGGCTACCTATTTTTCATATATGACAAACATATATATATCTATAAGGGGTCGATCCATGTCTAACGTTAACTCTAGAATCTTTCGTAGCCAACACATTTATAACCGTAATTTAACGCTTGAGATCTAACTCAAAAAAAAAATAATGCCTTCCGCCAGTGTTAGTAGCGGAAGGGAATATATTTTTTAAAAAAAATTTACCCTTCCGCTACTAACACTGGCGGAAGGGGAAAAAAAATTTTAAAAAAATTTTCCCTTCCGCCAGTGTTAGTAGCGGAAGGGTAAATTTTTTTTAAAAAAAAATTCCTTTCCGCTATTAACACTGGCGGAAGGGAAAAAAAAATTTTAAAAACTTTTTCCCTTCCGCCAGTGTTAGTAGCGGAAGGGTAAATTTTTTTTTTTAAAAAAATTCCCTTCCGCCAGTGTTAGTAGCGGAAGGCAAAAAAAAAAAATTCCCTTTTCTGCCAGTGAGAGTGGCGGAAAGGGAAAAAAAAAATTTCTCCCCTTTCCGCTACTAACACTGGCGGAAAGGAAAGAATTTTTTTTTTTCTTTTCCTTCCTTCGTGGTTTTGTTTTGGAAACTTTGACAAATAAAGATTACAATTCAAGGGATGAGAGAACATTGATTTCTATTTTGAAAAAGTTATTGGAGAAAAGGGTTGATAAAATTGATTTTGGTGAAAACATAAGTAGCGCCAGCACCATGAATGGAATTAGTTTGCCAGATGAAAAGAAGATTGTTTTCTGATTGTCTAACATAAGTTTGAATTTAGTTCAGGAGAGACTAAAAAATTTGAGTTTGTGAATTGTGGATGAGGAATTATCTTGCAAAGCTGTAGTTTGTCACCAGTCATAGCATTTGGTGATCCAAATGTCTTTGCTTGTGCATAAACTTCAGAGATATTATTCTAACAGAGCTGATAATCTCCCAAGAGACGGTAGGTGATAGATCGTACTGTATACCACTTGTGCCAGATGAAATGAAGATGACACTGGCGGAAGGGGAGAATTTTTTTTTTCTCCCTTCCGCCAGTGGTAGTGGCGGAAGGGAAAAAAAAAACCCTTCCGCTACTAACACTGGCGGAAGGAGAAAAAAAATTTTAAAAAATTTTTCCCTTCCGCCAGTGTTAGTAGCGGAAGGGTAAATTTTTTTTTAAAAAAATATTCTCTTTCACTACTAACACTAGCGGAAGGCATTATTTTTTTTTTTGAGTTTAATCTAAAACGTTGGATCATTTTTTGGACAGTTATAAATGTGTTAGCTATGAAAATATCCAGAGCTAACGTTAGATATGGATCGGCCCCATATATATATATATATATATATATATGTATGTATGTATGTATCTGCCGTATTTAATCGAATATGACGTCCCTAACGTCTACTGATCAAATTTATACTCATGCATGCAGCAACACACTGTGGACCAAATTAAGTTTTTCAATAAAAAAAACTTATGTTTCATATTTAAAAATCAAGTCAAATGAACTTCACAAAAAAAAAAAAAAAAAAAAAATACTGACGTTTCATATTTGATATGTGGCCAGGTATACTGATTTTAGAAAATAAAAATAATATTGTGCAACGGATAGATTTAACTAATGTATTTAGGCTCCGTTTGATGCAAATAAAATATTTCTCGAAAAGATTTTGTCTGAAATCATTTTCTGAGAAAATGATCTATTTTTCCCGTTGTTTTATCGCTATGTTGAAAATGTATTAGTTGTTTTTTAAGAGGTAAAAAAATAACTTTTTGAAAAGTTCAAAAAAATTATAACAATACGAGTATCTATTTATGAATTATGATAATTTTTGGATAGATATTTTCTAAAGTTATAAATGTTTAAAACAAAATAAGAAAAAACAATACTTACCGTATATATATTCCATATATTATTAAGAACGAACATTCCCAAGATATATATGTGTATATATAAAGCCAGACGTACACAAGCAAATTTAAACAAAAGGAAGGGGACAAATTAAAAAACAGAGGAGCGTGATAGCACATATCAACCCACATGCCATGAAACTGATTACGCTTGCTAGCTTGCTCGTCCCACGCGCATGAAATGAAAACACTATATATATGGGGTCATTAGCTAGCCTAGCATTAGTAAAACGATAATTGTCCATTAATTATAATTCTGTCAAATAATTGTTTGCTAGCTTAGTTATTCCCTGCATGCGTTTTAAAATTAAATATAGTTTTCCTCAAGTAATTTTTGAATCATACGGTAATGATCAAGAGGATGGTGTAGACGGCTACGTACCATTAGGGGGTGATCATATGTACGTATATAGATATATATATATATATATATCTATCAGATAATGGAGACACATATGGAATTAATGATACATATTAATTTACAAAATTAAATTTCATGATTTTTGCTGCTCACAACTAGCTCGATCTAAATGTATACTATATTTGTGGTTTTAATAAATTATATACGACCAAGAAGTGAAAGTAGAGCTAACTGCAGGAAATTAATACATATATATATAGTCGGTATCAGCAATGATCGAGGTGGAAAGCTGGGGGATACGAACGAACGATCGATCGAGGAAGAAGACAAAGTAAATTATATACGAGGGAGACTGGGAGAGGGAGGGACACTACATACGTGGTGACTTTCCTACCCAATGGAGTATTATTCCATCATTATTCAAATCATTTGATATATATACATACATATATATATGACCATGGATCCTAGCTAGAAAGCTGGAAAGGACAGGGCGGACCATACGTACTCCATCTCTCCCAAAAAGATTTTGGAATCGTAGGTTGAAATACCATTAGATGGATCACTTTTTTAAAATAAAAAATTTATTATATTTTTAACGTCAGTCTAACCTTTTGATGTATTTAAATTAATTTTTTTAAAATAAAATTTTGTTGTACTTAAATTATCATTTATGAGACATAGATAGTATATACTACCTTTGTTTTAAAATTAGTTATATATTTTAATTAATGCAAAATATGTTTACAGAATTTTATAATTTAAATTTGGAGTTAAATTTTTTTAAAGTAAAAATATCATAAAATATTCTTAAATACAAAATTATATACTTTAATATATATATATATACACATATATATATATGTATGTATATATATATATGTATGTATGTATATATTCCTTCTGGTGCTTTTGTTTCACTTAATAAAGATGAGTGGAGTCGTATTCATGGACAGATTGAAGGGTTACAGTAAGTATGTACAACTCTCATAAAAAGCACCAAACTTATTATTATTTATTTATTTTGGCAATCCCGATGCAAAGAAAGGAGGAGGAAAAAAAAAGATGAGCAACAGAAAAAAAGAAGCAACATCAACATTTGAACATAGAGCATATTAGTCATTTTACACCCATTTTACTTGCTAAAAGATACTCCGAGAAATAATTTAGTTGAAGAATTGAAATACCATCGTTAATCAATTAAGATTTATATCAATTGAATGATTGATCTAGAAAACTAGTATATTACCAAAATTAAATGCCTGCTTGTAACCAAAAATAAAATAAAATTAAATGCCTGCATGATGTCGGCCGGAGAATCTGGATTCTTGAAGTGGGCTATACACACACACACACATACGAAGTTGAGGTTGATATTAGGCTCCTACTTGGGCCTCTCAGGAACTTGTACACCCACCCCACCCCACCCCACCCCACCCCAACTATAATGTAATACCACTCGTAGTCAGGCCCAATTGCCTGGGAACTGCATCGGTTCTTCGAATAATTAACCAAAAAAATAATACGATCGAGTGAGTACTTCGCCCAAACTATGTCAATTTTGATAGCATAATTCATTTTCAAGAATTATTATATTGTGACAACTTGTATTATCACTATAACTATTATATATATAATGTATATGGAATATGGAGAAAGGACTGTAGCATTTTTCAATTGTTAAAAGGTACTCGCTCTTTTTTTAAGCGGACGTCATAAAGGTTTGTTCCTCTGTTTTTTTAGTAGCCATTTCCACTATTCAAGATGAAATTAATTTCTATTTTTCCGGAAATGCTCTTTATATTATGTGTACATCCTTGAACAGATAAAATGCAAATGCTTAAATGTAAGAGTAATACTAGAATAAATTTCCATAGTTACTGCTCCAACAATATACTAAGTGCAATCCATGATTCGTGTGAAACGGAAGAAAACGTCAATTATAGAAAAAGGAGGGGAATATTTATACTTTAATTGTAGAGTTTAAGCTACAAAATACTCCTACATCAAATTCGATATTCCCTTGGTTCTACGAAAAAAGTTACAGTAAAAAAAAAAAAAATTATTGTAAAAAAAAGTTACATTTGAAATTTTTTATTTGTTATTTTATTATAAATTTTAAAACTTTCAAATTACAAACTTATAAATCTCGTTATAATTTAAAGATTTATAACAAATTTCATGAGAAAAACTTATGATTTATACATTTAATTCTTGGTTAAAGATGCAAAATTAATAGTCGTCAAAAATCTAAATGTTGTTATTTTTATGAAATAGAAGGAGTAATTTTTTTGGAATAGGATGAAAAAGTACCTTAACTAAATACAGTATAAAATAATTTAGAATATCGGTCTCGAATTCACCCACCGTCTTTTATTAATACATGAATGAATGAAAACAATTAGAAGATGATAGATCGTTTGTAAGCATAGATCTGCCAACTATATATTATGAACCAAAGATTATATAAAAATATTCTTTCTTTCTTTCTTTATCTATAATTAAGTCCAACAACAACATAATTATCTCGAGAAAAATATCCACGAAACGTAAACTACTCAATTATTCAACAACAAATTAATCTTGTTCGGTTAGTTGCAAGGGTTTTGTCTTCTGATTGAAGTTGAAGGGAATTAAAAAAAATAAAAATAAATAACAACAAGAACTTTTCAACCAAGAATAGGTTTCTTTCTTTTGGTTGTTAAAATAAAAATAAATTTTAAATAGTGAAAGAATTAAGTTCTTTATTGGCAACAATTTAGTGACCAAAACAGCTTGATGACAATTAAAGTCATGCGAAATGCCACCTTCCCATCAATATGTACGCAAATCAAATGTATATGATCCATCGTATATAATTGAAGACTAAACGTCCAAATCATACAATTCATACATTTATGTCCAAAGGTCTCAAGCGTGGACTCTGCTTTCAACGTGTGAGTTTTGCATTGTTTATTACTCCAGTACTTCTAATTCTAATTTATTTAAATATATATATATATCCGTCTCAATACATTAGAATATATCGGGTATTAGCTCCACTACAATATGTTACTTTGTTAGTAGCTTTTCACACAATAGTTCGTCGGATTCTAATTTTATTTCCTTTCCATTAAATAACGAAATAGTAAGAATTTCTTCCTCTTAAGACCAACGAGAATACAAAAATTAAAAGAGGAATTGTGCATTTTAAATTCGAATACGTACACTGTCCATAAATTAAAATCTAAAATCTAAAAGATCAAATATTCCTTAGTTTGGACTTTGAAACAAATAGATACAAATTACAAAGCGTTAATTAATTAATCGATAGCTTCAATAAATCATGTTACAATTAATTACTCCGTATATTTTATTGTGTGTATGGGGATGAAATGTCTATCCTGTTACGTGATTAGTTTTTGTCATATTTCATGAGATTATAGACCAACAACTGCACGAAACCACACACGACAAGTTATATATGTGTCATGCAGCTGTAATCATACGAATATATGTTATAATTATTGCAAGGTATCATCCTTCGTCTTAGTTTTCTCCACACAAATTTTGCTCCTCGTACAGGTGTATTTATAAATATTAGTATTGCATTTTTCTTTAGACTTATCATGCCTTAAATTCTTTAATAAAAAACAAGGAAGAAAGACGTGTGTTAATTATTAAAGAGAACACGATATACAATAAAATAAAATATTTAAATCGCACGCGTTAGTTTTGAAAAAGCGGAATATACATTATAACTTAAAAATAGATGGTGAGTGTTTTCTTAAATAAATATATATGTTATATTAAAAAAATAATAAACGACTATATTAAAGTAAAATATTTCACAAATTTCGTAATATGCATAGTAAATTCTTAGACGTCTTATTTTGATAAAAGCATTGCATCCGCCATTTTCTTTCATTATTGATAGTATTTTACGATGTATGTTGGTGGTTGGTTTATGTCAAGAGAGTTAATTAACAAACAAGTAGTACATGCCACTGCATACAATAATGAATGAATAACTTGTGTTGTTGTGGGGACCACTGTTCTCTGACTAACCAATCCATTATGTTGGCACATGCCACGTATGGTTTAGTGGGACCCCAGGCCTCGACTTGTTAAATCTTTAAACAAAATTTCTTTTTTTGGAGGAACTTATGTGTAAGTAGCGAGGTTTGGTGCTTTGATTTTGAGATACATAGAGATGCACGGATACAGCCTGTTCAATGTTCATTTCATATGGAGGGAGAGAAGTATACATTTTACATACATACATAGTACTGCTCCGAACTCTGTATAAAAGGCCAAAGAATTGTGCTCACCACATGGCAGAAAGAGAGAATTCAACGTAAAAAGCAAGTAACCAAGGTACAACATCTATATTTGTCATTTTTCCAGTCTTCTGACGGAAGAGACGACCAAGTAACCAGACGACCAAGTAACCATCTCTCTCTCTCACACACACACACACTCACGCAGCAGTGGCATTTATATATGTCTCTCTAAAGCTCATCTCTCCAAATGTGTAGCTGGTTGTTATGTGATCTCATTTCTTTACTACATCTGCGTCTCTTTCCATTCTACTAGCTAGTACGGGCTACTATTTATTACAGGTACCCTTCCCCCCCCCCCCCCCCCCCAACCTTTTGTATTTATATGCCCCAGATTTGGAATTTTGATTTTTAACTCCGGGATTAATTTCCTTTCCTAATTAGAATCTCAAGCTCTATTACTCTATAATTTTATGCGTATTCTCTCTCCGTTGTTTAGCTGGGGAATGAATGCCCATGATTTTGCTCTTCTCCAATAAACATTTGAATTTTTGGACAACTTGGATGTGACTTTTTTCTGGGGTATGGAGTTTTTATCTGTTATATGTTGACGTTTGGAGTTGGGTTGGGTTGGGTTTGGTTTGGTTTCCGTTGACTTTATTTTGAAATTTTCGGATATGAAAAATTGTAGCCGCATTCCAGGTTTTGAATTTTGAAAGTGTGTTTAAAGTCCTCAGGATCATCGTTTTATCTTGTATTACTTTGATTTAAATAAAATTCAAGTTGAACTCAGTGTCGGAACTGGTGAATCTGTGGATAATTGGTTTGAAATTTTTTTGATACTGCTTAATTGTTTATCATCAGCGTTCATGCCAGAAAATTTTCTTGTTCCGAATTTGTTGTCTGTCTACTTCTGGAGTTCGAATCGTATCTTTGAGGTTGATAATTTTTACCAGGTTGTAATCTGCTGGATTTCATGTAATCAGTTTGTTTGATTCACTAGTCTCCGTGACTAAATAATTTGGTTCAGGAGTACTTTTAATGTGCAAGTCCATAGAATTGATGCACTGAATGCCAGAGTTCATGTCTCTATTGTAGGCGCTGATGTGGTTACCATGTATGTATCTATCTAGCTGAAGACTGAGAAATGGCACACGGCAGGATCAGGGTAAAGCTTCGGAGGAGCAGTCTTTACACATTTGGATGTATTAGGCCACCTCCTGACAATGCTGAGGTGCCACATCAACTTCAAGGCGATGGATATTCACGAATTGTGTACTGCAACCAGCCACGAGTCCACCGAAAGAAACCTCTTAAATATTGCTCGAATTACATTTCAACCACAAAGTACAACATCATAACTTTCCTACCCAAGGCCATTTTTGAGCAATTCCGACGAGTAGCCAATTTTTACTTTCTCTTGGCTGCAATTCTATCACTCACACCAGTTACCCCGTTCACACCTATAAGCATGATTGCTCCTCTGGCCTTTGTTGTTGGGCTTAGTATGGCTAAGGAAGCTGTGGAAGACTGGCGCAGATTCATACAGGATATGAATGTTAATCTGCGGAAAGCTAACATCCATAGGGGGAATGGTGCATTTTCTTACAAACCATGGATGAAGGTTCAAGTTGGAGATGTGATAAAAGTAGAAAAGGATCAATTTTTTCCTGCAGATTTATTTCTTTTATCATCTAGTTATGAAGATGGGATCTGTTATGTGGAGACTATGAACTTAGACGGAGAAACAAACCTGAAGGTTAAAAGAGCTTTGGAGGTTACTTTACCCCTGGATGATGACAAATCTTTCAAGAATTTCACGGGAACTATAAAATGTGAAGATCCCAATCCTAACCTTTACAGTTTTGTGGGTAATCTAGAAATTGATTGCCAGCTCTATCCTCTCAATCCCAATCAGATTTTACTAAGAGATTCAAAGCTCAGGAATACAGCGTATGTGTATGGAGTAGTGATATTCACAGGTCATGATAGCAAAGTCATGCAGAATACCACAAAATCTCCTTCTAAAAGGAGCAGGATTGAGAAACAGATGGACAAAATCATTTACATCCTCTTCACGCTCCTTGTTTTGATCTCAATAATTAGTTCAGTAGGTTTCGCTGTGAAGACAAAATTCCAGATGCCAGATTGGTGGTATTTGCCTGCAGATGAAAAGGGTCTCTATGATCCTAGTAGAGCAAATTTGTCTGGCTTCTATCATCTGGTCACTGCTCTTATTCTTTATGGATACCTAATACCCATCTCTCTCTATATTTCTATTGAGGTTGTGAAAGTCTTGCAAGCAAAATTCATAAACCAGGACATACACATGTATGATGAACAGACTGGAACTCCTGCTCAAGCGCGTACATCAAATTTAAATGAGGAGTTAGGCCAAGTTGACACGATTCTTTCTGATAAAACTGGAACTTTGACATGCAACCAGATGGATTTTCTCAAGTGTTCCATTGCTGGAACTGCATATGGGATGTCTGCTAGTGAAGTAGAAGTTGCAGCTGCAAAGCAGCTGGCAATAGACTTTGATGGCCAGGATCCCAATTTCTTAAGCAATTTGACCCCCCGAAGTAGTGCAGACATTACATGGAAAAAAAAGAGGCATAGTTTTGGACAACCAGAAATTGAGATGGAGAATATCATTTCCCCTAAAGATGTAAGGTTTCAGAAACCTGCTATTAAAGGGTTTAGTTTCAAGGACAGACGCATTATGAATGGAAATTGGTGTGAAGAACCTTATGCAGATGTTATTTTGTTATTCTTCCGAGTACTTGCACTTTGTCACACTGCAATCCCTGAGCTGAATGAGGAAACTGGTGGTTTTAATTATGAAGCAGAGTCACCAGATGAAGGAGCTTTTCTTGTTGCGGCAAGAGAATTTGGCTTTGAGTATTGTAAAAGGACTCAAACAAGTATATTTGTGCGTGAAATGCATCCTTCTTCTCAGGAATTTGTGGAAAGGTCAGAACATGTTTCAGTTTGCTGCGGTAGCAATTCACTCTTTAATAGATATCCTGATTAATCATCCATTTCCTGTTAAAATTTCAGGGAGTTCAAACTTCTTAATTTGCTGGATTTCACTAGCAAAAGAAAACGAATGTCTGTCATTGTCAGGGATGAGGATGGGCAGATTCTTCTGCTGTGCAAAGGTGCAGATAGGTCTGGTTTTTACCCTGTAAATTGTTTATTCTAGGAACTCATAGCTGTTGGCTCTTAGATGTGCACTGCTGTAGTTGATTTAACATCTGCAGATTCTTAAGTTATGGAGTTTTATTTTTTTGTGTTTATCTCATAATTTTGTATGATATTTATGCTTAAACCGGACAAACAAGTGGTAAACGTTGATCTTCATGAAACATTTGTTGTCTCTTTTGGCTGGACATTATTCGATCTTTATAAATATATTTTGAGATTCACAACATTTTTTTTAATACTATGCAGCATAGTTTTTGAACGTTTATCAAAGAATGGAAGAAAGTTTGAGGAAGCTACCCGGAAGCATGTAAATGAATACGGAGAAGGTGGGTTGCGTACACTGGCACTTGCTTACAAAAAGCTGGCAGAGGCTGAGTATTCTGCTTGGAATGAAGAGTTTCTTAAAGCAAAGACATCTTTTGATGGTGACAGGGAGGCAATGCTTGAACAACTATCTGATAAGATGGAAAGGGATTTGATCCTTCTTGGTGCAACTGCTGTGGAAGACAAATTACAGAAAGGGGTTAGAGTTGTTTTTGCCATAAAGTTATACTTTACTATTTTTTTTATATTTTCCTTTATACGCTCCTCGCTAAATCGGTTGCTCTCTAATCTCTAGGTGCCTCAGTGTATAGATAAATTAGCACAAGCTGGTCTCAAGATCTGGGTTCTGACAGGTGATAAGATGGAAACTGCAATCAACATAGGGTATGTTTAAGGATCTTTCTAGTCCATAACGACGCTGTGACTTGTCTGCCATTGAAGATGCAACAATAAGTGAAATAAAGATCTTATATTTCTGGTGCAGATATGCATGCAGTCTTCTTCGACAGGGCATGAAACAAATTTGTATTGCAACAAATGCTGACATTTTTTCTCAAGATTCTAAAGAGGTACTTGCGTTAAGAAGGATTGCAAAATTTCAGTAACATATATGTATTAAATCTGTTTTTTTTACTGATCAGGCAGTGAAGGAGAACATTTTGCTACAAATCATGAATGCCTCTCAAATGGTTAACCTTCAGAAGGACCCACATGCTGCATTTGCCTTGATTATCGATGGCAAAACATTAAGTTATGCATTGGAGAATGATATGAAGAATAAGTTCTTAAATTTAGCAATTGATTGTGCATCTGTGATATGCTGTCGTGTCTCACCTAAGCAGAAAGCGCTGGTAAATTACTTTTTGTACTGTAAAATTATAGTCTCTCTCTTATTTCTGCTTTAGAATTTTCACAGAGATATCTGTTGTGTTACATTGTTGTTTATGCTATTTATGTGGACTCTAGGTAACAAGATTGGTAAAAGAAGGAACTGGAAAGACCACCTTAGCAATTGGTGATGGTGCAAATGATGTTGGAATGATTCAAGAGGCAGATATTGGTGTAGGCATCAGTGGTGTGGAAGGAATGCAGGTACAGATAATGTTCAACAGGCTCCTGTTAGAATGCACTCTCTTATAATTTCAATATGTATATAGTCTCAGGACATCTTCCAATTAGTTTGGGACAAGATAATGCTTCATGTGGTTGACTTGTTGAAGTGTACTGTCATGGTATCTTCGTTTCTAGAGGGTAATGCATAATAAATCTTTGGGAAAAATAAAAATGACCCTTAGGAAATTATCGACTTCCAAAACCTGTATATTTTAACATGAAAGAAGTCTAAGGGTATAATTTCATATAAAAGATACAGGTCTTCTGGTCTCATACTTGTAAGAAATAGGTCCTCTTCCCATCATTGCTATGTTATAATGGTTAGTTCTTGCTGTTGCACGTTATTTCATGCTTATGAATTCTCAGCTTTAATGCAGGCTGTGATGGCTAGTGATTTTGCGATTGCACAGTTTCGATTTCTGGAGAGACTTCTGGTCGTTCATGGGCACTGGTGCTATAAAAGGATAGCTCAAATGGTAATAATTAAGAAATTGTCAAATTTGTTATTAGCATATTAGTCTGTTCACAAGGTTAGCATACCAAACCCAACAATCTCTTTCCTTTTGAATTCTTAATTTGAGTACTAACTTGGGAACATTTTCACCCGCAACCTAACAAACATCTGCACTCATCGTGCATTAGGCAGTTACGTTTCTTTGCTACTTTGCTGGTGTTGCTCAATGCTTGTTAACTTTCTTGATCTATAATTCTCTGCATTCAGATCTGTTATTTCTTCTACAAGAACATTGCCTTTGGGCTCACGCTGTTCTATTTTGAGGCATTCACCGGCTTCTCTGGCCAATCAGTTTATGATGATTGGTTTATGCTGCTATTTAATGTGGTTCTTACTGCATTACCTGTTATATCACTTGGTGTTTTCGAACAAGATGTTTCTTCTGAGGTCTGCTTACAGGTCCGCCCTACATTGGGATTTGTTACTCTTTAACTCTTTGTGAATATTTGACTCAAAAATGCTGGCACACTCGTACAAATTATATATATTTATTTATGTGTTTACAGTTCCCAGCACTGTATCAGCAAGGACCAAAAAACTTGTTCTTTGACTGGCCCAGGATTCTGGGGTGGATGGGAAATGGTCTTTATACCTCCCTCGTTGTCTTCTTTGTAAACATAATCATCTTCTACAACCAGGCCTTCCGCTCTGGAGGCCAGACTGCAGACATGGCTATGGTGGGTACGACTATGTTCACTTGCATTATCTGGGTTGTAAACTGCCAGGTCGCGCTCATAATGAGTCACTTCACATGGATACAACACTTCTTTGTGTGGGGAAGTGTTGTATCTTGGTACCTACTTTTATTCTTGTATGGAATGATGTCGCCGGTTTACTCAGGCAATGTCTTTAGAATACTCACAGAAGCTCTAGCTCCTGCCCCTTTATATTGGCTTACTGCATTGTTGGTACCAGTTGCATGTATTCTCCCATACCTAGCTCACATATCTTTCCAGAGAGCATTCAATCCAATGGATCATCACATTATCCAAGAAATCAAGTACTACAAAAAAGACGAGGACCGAAATATGTGGAGAAGGGAACGATCCAAAGCAAGACAAGAGACCAAGATAGGGTTCACAGCAAGAGTAGATGCAACAATCAGACAGTTTAGAGGGAGGAGGTGACAGGAGAAATATTCCTCCTCCAAGCCACGTGTTGTAGTATCCCCTAGATAAAGCATATAATATGTATATATAGTTTTCATCATCTCTTGCTTTTGTTTATATGTATATATATATATATATATATATGTATGTATGTATATATATATCTTTAGGGTAGGGTTTTGATAATATGCAATTTGGTTAGTGATAGATTGGGTTGGTTGAAGTGATTCATTAACTTGGGGATTTAGGAGCTTGATATTATATAGCATTCGTAAAAATATAGTTGCTAATTTCTCTTCATGATCTGCAATACTACTTTATACAATGTGAAAAATGTAAAATATTGGACAACTTTCTCGTGTGTCCCACGAATATTCTTACCGTACATATTACTCCTTTATTTTCCCCTTCGAATGTTGTTACGTACAAATATAGTATCATCTCTCTCCATGAAATAATTCTCTCTTTGATTGGTGATAACAAGAAAATTAGCGGAAACCACCGTAACGTTACAACTCAATGACATTTTTGTTGGCACCAGTAGTTAAGAAACGATGAAACAAGAGAATATTAATATAATTTTGTTTTGATTATTTGAAATTAAAGATATATTTTTATTATATTATAAAATTTAAAATTCATCATTATATTATTTCGCTATTTCAAATAATTTCACATTCGCTATTACTTAGTCATTCATATTATAATTATCGTTATTATTACTTCAAAATAATATAATAAATTTAAAACATAAAAATTATAGAGTATTTAAAAATCAAGGAGCGTATTTTTAAAGCGTATCTCTAGAAAGAGAGAGTAATTAGAAGGGGAGTGGGTGACATCATGAAGAAAATGCCTTCTCTCTCACCCCCCT
>CM025785.1:523891-553569 GCA_014636745.2 Centella asiatica
CATGGAAAATCTTGGTCATGTAGTTATCACCTGGCTATTTTCTGTTATTATTGTTTTATTTAACTGAAATATTGGAAAATTTGGTATAGAGAATATGCATCATGGAAAGTCTTGGTATAGAGAATATGCATCATGGAAAATCTGGTATATATACTTTGTGATGTATAAATCTACGCTGCCTAGTGTGCATCACAGTTTTAGTGATCCATAATTCTTTTTTTTTTTGATACTGAAGTTTTTTGTGAAGTTGAGAAATTATTGATGCTCTAATAATGGTGAACTGAAAATTTTCAAAGTTGCAATAGAGAATAGAACTGTAAATACTTATGAGTATTTACTGATGAAATTTCAAACTGGAGTCTTGGTTTTAAAAAGCGCAATGCGCACCGAGGCGCAAAGGGTCCTCGAAGCCGATGCGAGAGGCGAAGCGCACGCATCACGTATGCGAGGTGCACTTTTTGGCTAAAACATTTGTAAATTGATTTTAAATTGTATTTCATACACAAGACACATCAATACTATGTTATAAATGCTAAAACACCAATATATATCATACCACAACGCAAGTAGAATGCAAATTCATGAAGTCCAACTAAAAATAAAAGTAAAAGAGAAAGAAAGCTTAGGCATGGTTGCCTAATCTCTCTAAGGCTAAACTAGAACTCATCCTCGTCATAATTGTCATTATTCCCAAGCATGATATCATCCCCGTCATCTTCAGAGAGTCCAATGTCTTGTTCCATCTCTTCATCATCATCAAGTATTGTGATATGTGGTGGTCTACAAGTAGAACTAGGAGTAGAGGTATGAGCAATGCCCTTTCCTTTATCCTTTCTTGATGAACCCGTTGCATCTACATCCTTTATCAACCTCGATGCTCTAGTGGCATAACTAGGCTCATATGCCCCGGAAGCTCTAGCAAAAACACCCCATGTTAAGTCACCATCATCAAAGACAAAATCAGTAGCATCTTCTACATCATCTTCATCATCTATCTTCCCAAGCAACCACTTGTTGCTTTCATCAATTTCTTTCAAAAGGATAGGATCAGTGGTGTTTGTACTTTTGTATCGACGCCTCAAAGCACGATTATACTTGACAAACACCAAATCATTCAATCAACTTTGAGCCAATATGTTCCTCCTTTTGGTATGAAGCTGTTGTTCAAAAAATATATGTACATTACTTAAGAAATAAGTGTGAAAGAAAAGTAAGAAACCAAATATTAGGATAATTTCACTTGGCTTACTTGCTGGAATATACTCCAGTTCCTCTCACAACCGGTAGCACTACAAGTGATGCTAAGAACTCGAATGGCAAATTTTTGCAAGTTGGGAGATGAAGATCCATAAGCATCCCACCAATCTGCTATTAACAAGCCAAAAGTTTTAAAAATAACTAAGCAATTTCAAGTCAATGAAGTAGATATAGATAAGGTTACAATCATTTTCTTACCAGGAGCTCTCATCTTCCTTTGCCTTGTGGCCATGGGTATGCCAAAGAGACCTTCGACATTCTTGTATGCATCAATTTCTCTCCCAATCTTGTCTTGTATTTCCAAATCTGGAACCAACCTTCCAATGCACTCATAAAAGCCCTTCATAACTTCATTACAAGTTACATTTTCTGGGTTATCATAGAACATCTCGGGATTTAAGAAATATACTGTTGCATGTAACGGGTTATGTAGTTGACAATCCCACCTTTTATCAATGATTTCAAATGCTTGCCTATAAAGTGACTCTTTGAATCCAAAGCTAACGACCATGGCCTCCCTAGCCCTATCCATGGACTTATAGATATAACCCATGACGGGCTTTTTGTCCCCATCAACAATTCTAAGAACCTTAACAAGAGGACCCGTCAACTTAAGAGCATAAACAACATTCCTCCAAAAGGTGTCTTGTAAAAGAATGGATGTTACTTTCTTCCCTACCACTTCTTTTGACCACTTGCTAACATTTCAGTCTTCAGAAGTAACATTTTTCTCAAGTTGTTTTGTTGCTTGTGAATTTGTGCAAGAGTGATGAAGGAAGTTGCAAATCTAGTGATTGCGAGCCTATGCAAATTCCTTTGATTTGTGAACCTCCTCATCATGTTCACAAGAGGGACATGATTATATTTATAACCATTTACGAACATAGCCTTTTTCAAAGCAAGCCGAACCTTTGAAATCTTTCCAATATCCTCCAACATAAGATCAATGCAATGTGCCGCACATGGAGTCCAATATAGATGAGGCCTCTTGGCTTGCAAGTACTTTCCTATCAAGTTTTCAAAAAGGATGAGAAAGTTTCAATTTTAACAAATGCTAAATTAATTGACTCGACTTTGAGATATTAAAAAAATAAAAAGTCATGTGTGATTAGTGTTCTTACCCGCCTTAACATAGTTGGATGCATTATCCGTAACCACTTGAACCACATTTTCCTCTCCAACTTCCTCCACCATGTTATCAAGTATTTGAAACAATAGAGTTGCATCCTTCTTAAGTTCGGAGACATCCATAGATTTCACAAACACGGAACCTTTAGGAGAGTTCACAAGAAAGTTCACAATATCTGTGTTGACAATGGAATCACGCCATCCATCCGATAAGATAGAACAACCTTTTAGTGCCCATTCTTTCTTATACTCTCTCAATGACAATTGAATGTCATCCACTTCCTTTTTAAGCAAAGAAACTCTAAGCTCATGCATACTAAGTGGTTTCATTCCGGGACCAAATTGTCCAACCGCTTCAATCGCACGTGGAAAGCTATCATAAGTAGCTACATTAAAAGGGATTCCCGCATCATAAAACCACCTAGCTAGCTCTCTACAAGCATTGTCTCTTATCTCCTTGTGACACTTCGTTTATTGTTTGTTGTTTCCCTCCTTTTCTACCTTTGAGTGCATCTTCGGGTTTAGAAGTGAAATACATGTCCATAGGACCAAATTGCCTTGGTTTCTTAGGAAAAAACTTGTTACTTCTTAGTCCCCCACCACTTGACATATTCACTTTCATTGTCACATCAGGAAAATCGTCATCCTCATCCTTATTGTCATCATATTCATCTACTTGCGGCATCATTGGAAACATCTCACTTGCCTCCTTTGTCAATTTCTTTTTCAACATATAGTTCTTCACTTCTTCCCGAATATGCTCGGGACTTTTGGGGCATTCTTTAACATTCCTAAATCCTCTAACTAAGTGTTGTTTTAAGCGACATGCTCCTCCCGTAGTTATCCTTAAGCAAAAGTTGCAAGTGAAATTGTTCCTTTTTAAAGGGTCAACTACACCATATTTTCTAGCCGGGTCTATAGAATTTGTTGATGCGGCTGAACTGGAATCGGTCCTGGCAGCATTAGTAGGTTCCATTTCACAACCACCAACCAATTAAACAAGCTGAAAATCACACATATATATACAAAATAATTATAAACTATATATGAAATATCTCAAATAGTCAAATTACTCATATATACTAACCCACACATGCAACAACAATCAGGAAAAAAAAAAGGTTAGAAGTAGCTGACTGCTGAGAGAGAGAGAGAGACATAGAGCGATGAGAGAGAGAGAGACAGAGAGAGATGAGAGAGAGAGAGAGAGACAGAGAGAGATGAGAGAGAGAAAGGGGGCTAGGGTTTTGAATTGGGGATTTTTTTTGATTGAAAAGTATACTGGTTGCACCAAGAGAAGAAATAGACAAGTAAAAGCTTCCCATTTTTATTTTTTTTCTATTTTTCTTTGCGAATCTCCACGTGTACTGCATCATCACCAAGATGCGATTGAGGCGACTGCATCTCGCATCGTCTTGATGTGACTTGATGCGTTGCATCCCATCGCATCCTGTTTTCTCTTTGCATCACCAGCTAGATGCGACTGGACCATCGCATCGCGCCTAGGCGCACCTGATGCGTGCTTTTTAAAACCAAGACGAGTCACTTCCTTAGGCCTCATACTCCTGTTTACCACAAGTTTTTTATTAGGCATATGCCAGGATAATATGTGATTATGTGAATGCTATGTCACCTAAGATAACTGTGAATGGTGGGACTAGTTCATAGATCCACAAGTAATTGAAACACATATAACTATGTAAGTTCTTGTAGGGGCTGATAAATAATCACTTTTATATTCTATGGTGATGATACCATTCACTGTTAATACATCATCTATACAATAGGAGCTCAGAATGTTGATTAGATACTTCAAATATGTCATATTATACAGACTCCTTTGCTTTGAACCGTTCCCCATGCCTTGAAATAAAGAATGACACTTGCAAAATGTTCTTTGCTCCCCAGTGTGATACTTAGATTAAGGATCATTTGCTGTTTACAATGCATCAAAATGTGGACTAAAGTTTAGTTCAAAAAATAGCTTCCTGCTATCATGTAAAAACCCCTCTAGTTCACCTACCAGGCTACCATGGAACTCAAGTGAACGTTGAGGATCCTGTTTTCTTTGACAATGTTAGTCATGGTTATCAAGGCGCTTACCATGGCAAGTGGCACACAATTTTTAAGCAGTTCCGTGTCTCCATTGCTTATAGAGTTGTAGGAGCTCCAGTGCTGGTGTTGAGGACCATGGTGAGTTCTTGTGGCTACAAGTTGGCAGTGAGGAAGGCCAAGAGAGATGACATGAGGGACCCATATGGGATAAACTAGGTTTTAAGGGATTGAAGTAGAGTGTTACTGATTCTATACTTGAAAGATTACTGGAAACTTGTTCTTCCAGTCACATCCTGCAAATTTTGGAACGATAGTGATCAAAGGTGTAGTTGTTTATATATGGTTGAAATTTTAAAGTTTAAAGTTTCACTAAATACTTTATAAAGTCGAGGGTGTACTTAAAAACATTTTGATACAATTTTGGGATGTAAAAAGTGGTACAGTCTATAAGGTTGTCGCAAGAAAAAGTGTTTTAGAAAAGTAAACAATGTTTGTAGTAGAAAAGCAATTTAAAAAGTTTATAAACTTTGTTGTGGCTGTTAGCTAATGGTTAACGGCTGAATTAGATATTTAACTATTAATATTTGTTGTTTATCCATATCTGTAATGTTTTTGTAGCACTAGATTTAATTAATTTAATTTCTTTTGCTAAATCACTACATGCTGCCTGTGGCTCTTTTTTGTGTTTCCACCTAGTTCCGCTACATGCATTGAGTACTATGAATTTCCTACTATAAGTTATCAGTGAAATGGAAAAGTGCACCGTCTTTGCTTGGTGATTGGTAGCAAGGTGAATTTGCATAGCATTGGAGTTGCTTTTTTTATCTCTTCGTGATATTTGGTTTATCATATGGCAAAGTTGCTCTATATTGCATTTATACAATTTTCTAAAGAATTTTTTGTTAATCGATTTCGATGAATAAAATAAGAAAAAGTATAATCTGTTAAAATGAAATAGTATTGGTTAATGATACTAATTTATTTGTTATTCAATCTACAGTTAAAAAGTGTTCCTGGCTTATTACAGCATGATCATGCCATCATGGTCCGTTTTCTTGCCAGTGATGCTCATCCTTCTATATATATCAGAGAAGGTAAGTAGCTATCATTCTCTCATTGTAAAACTCAATTCCCTGTTTAATTACCTATCTGGACAACGGTTTGCTCAAATTGCAGTTCTTCCACGTCAAAAAGATTGAACTGATTCTCTGCCCAAGGATGTTACTTTTATAACTTATTCTGTGGAGGATTCTGTATTCAGGCATGGTTTATAGGAAGCATACTGCTGTGATAATTGTGCATGAAAAGCTAATTGGTGCTCCTTCCATAATGGAAGATAATTATATAAGAAAAGTCATCTAAATATTTCTAAATAAAAAATGTTATGATACAATTTTCTAGATTAAAACATGCAATTGGAAGAAGTACGTGGTGATTTACAGTCTTCGTTAATAGAGAGCAAATTGACTTTTCAGAAGTTTGTAGTGAAATTATATTTTGTAATGGAGAGAGTAATTTTATTTAGGTGGAATGTGATGCATTTTATATTGCTTATAGTAGCTATTATTTTTGTTTGAATCTTGTGACTACATATGGTGGTTGGGAAGATATTCTGGTGTTGGCTTCTTTCTTTCTTTGTAACAGTACTTCCATTATGTCGTCTTTCAGAGTCTTTGAAGCTTCGTCGACTTGGTCATGTGCCTCGAGAAAGGGACGGGGCTTGCAATATATACCCTTCAACTACAGTCTGCTTTACTCACAGCTATAGCACAATAAATCCTTCCATGGTGATTAATTCAGTTATTTTTGTACGCCTTCCCCTTTGTTCTTTCTTCTTTTGTTGCTTAATATCGCATAGTGTGACAATATTGTTGTACTCCCTCCGTGTTGTGAAGGGCGTCGCTTTTGCTTTGCAATTTTGTTCCTACAAGTGACTCCGCTAACAGAAATTATTCACGTTTAACAAAGTCAGTGTTCACTCTTACCCAGAATAGTATGAGGCTTTTTGGGGAAAACATCATCGTATTTGCTGTTAATGCACTAGGAGATTTTCTTAAGATCCGTTCAATTAGCAAAATAATGGTCTTTATCAGACGTAGAGTATTACAAATTTGAAATCCGTGATTGTAAACTTACGGTATGTTGTGCAGAGAACATTCGTAGGTAAACAGATGGAAAGTAGATTGACTGGCTCGTACCTTGGTGGTGGTTTCTCAAGGTAATTGCGCAGCAGAATCTTTTTGAGTATATGTCAAACTTGTGCCTAATCTTTATTATTATTTTTATTCCTTTCAGTTCCCGGGGACAATCTAGGAGAAGTTTTTCTGCAGACACAGGTACGATGGTGTTATGGTATCATTTTGGTACTAGATTGATCATGCTTAATTAGATCTCTTAACCTGGACCAGTGATCTTGATCTTGAGCTCTTGAGGTTGTGTTTGAGTTCCACTTTGGATCTATTTTGACCAATATCCCTCTTCATCTTCAGAATTGCTTTTGTTTGACAGATATTGAAAAGCTCATCTATATTCATTATCCAAGTATTTAAGAGCAACCCAAGTCAATTTGTAGTTCCTCTTTTTTCCCCCAAAGAATAACATTGAAGGTTTATTTGCCTCATGGATGACAACTATTAAGCCTTTTTCCCTTATAGGTTCTGCTTTATTGATGATTTACCAACTTCAGTTATTGTGAACAACATTCATCCGTTAATAGTTAATTTCATCAGCATACTTTTCTGAGATATTTGCATCGTTTTCAGGTCTTCCACCACACCAAGAGATTGGAATGCCTTCTCTTTCGCCTACAATGACAGAGGCATGTACATCTTTCTAAGAAGAGCTGCAATATTCTTTTCGGAATTGTCATAATTATTTTATCTATCTGAAATGCAGGGTAATATTGCAAGGTGGTTGAAGAAAGAGGGTGATAAAGTCTCACCTGGTGAAGTTCTCTGTGAAGTTGAAACAGTACGCCAGTTCCGTTTGTATAGCATCATCTTCTGTATATTGGCATTTTTCTGTTGCATATCTTGTAAATTATTTGTTTTTACTTTTTTTTTTTTTTTTGATTTGTAAGGATAAAGCAACCGTTGAGATGGAATGCATGGAGGAAGGCTATTTGGCCAAGATTCTACATGGGGATGGGGCAAAAGAAATTAAAGTTGGTGAGGTATTGGTTTGACATGTTGTTACTGAACTTGTGGATTATTGGAACTGTTTGTGTTTATATCTTCACGCTATTGCAGTAACCTTAGAATCTTATCTAAAATTATTGGGTCCATCTGACATTAGACAACTTATTTTGTTTTTAGTAACATGCGCTTTACATTAATCCATGTTCTCATCTTAATATCTATTTAAGTGTCGTTTCCTTCTCTCCCTCTCACCTTCTGCACTACTTGTGATCCAACTTAGCCTACGATTCACTTGTAGGTTGCGGACATACTCAAATTGCCTGAACTTTTTTCATGTACCTAAAGAACTATTTCTATCCCAGTTTCACCCTGCAATGATACTTTTCAATCTTGAGTGTATATTATTTGCAGCATTTGCCTAATTGATTTTGATTTCTAAATCAATGGAAAAGCTAGACGCGTTCTGTAATAAAGGTGGCTTGCTTGTGCCTCAGAAAATTTTCCAATTTCCACCATTTGTAATCCTCATTGTTTCGTTCAGATCTAACTTCAGTGAAGACTTTTCCCAAACTAATTCTTGTTTCTCAGTTTTATGGAATCATTCAACATAAATGGAAGTACCATTTCCAGTTATATGCTTTCCTTGCTGCTTTTTCAACTTGCCATTCTTGATCTATCAATTTACTGGTCAAGCATTTCAATTGTCTGCTTTTATCTGAATAAAGTAATATGTGATGGATAGCTATACATGTTTATATCAAAGATGCATGTTATGACCGAGACATTTCCTGGAATTTTATTAACTGGGTAGCTGTTTAAGTCTGTTATTGATACTCACTTTGGTTTGATATTTAAAAATTCAAGATATATTTTCTGTAGGTAATTGCTATAAGTGTTGAAGATGAGGAGGATATTTCTAAATTTAAAGACTACAAACCTTCGAAATCAGATGCTGCAGCTGCCCCTAAAGAGCCTTCTGTTTCTACTCCACCCAAAGAAGATGATGTTGAAAAACCTAGCAGCTCTCCAGAGCCAAAAGTTTCAAAGCCCAGTGCTAAACAGGATGCTGGAAGTCGAATTTTTGCTAGTCCTTTGGCTAAAAAGTTGGCTGAAGAGAATGATGTATACTATATAACTGTGAATCAAAATTTTCTACAGTCTCAGTCTTCAATTAAAGGATGCAATATTGTATAGAAATTATTGTATGTTTTATCAAAGCCTACCAATTCTGTGACCAGGTTCCTCTCTCAAGTATTAAAGGAACGGGACCTGATGGACACATTGTGAAAGCTGATATTGAAGATTACTTGGGTATTGTCTTTTGCATCTCTATGTATGCTGAGGGTTTAGAAAACTTCCAATCTATTTCCTATATTACTTTCTTCTCAAGGTCAGGTGCTTTATTGTAATATTATTGTTTCCACTTGACGAGGCTGTCTCGTATGAAAGTTCCTATTACCCTTTGTGTACAAAAGGAGTACTTGATTTTTGTTAGTTACTCGGTTAATTTTAAGTAGCGATTAACTGATTATCAAGTTAAATTATTTTTCTTACTTGTTTCTTTTCTTTTGCTTTTTGTTTCCCCTCTCTCTTACAGCTTCACGCGGAAAGGAAGGCTCTCCATCAGCTCCTAAGGCTGATAAGGCAGCAGTTTCAGCGTTGGATTATACTGACATCCCACTTTCTCAGATAAGAAAGGTAACTCTAGCTATCTTCACATCATTGTTGTTACATTCTCCAGGTCTAGAAAATAATGAGGTTTTGGATTCCTACGTTATTTTTTTTTTGCAACAGACTATATTCATCTTGTTTCTCCTTATTTAACATATGCTACAATCTTGACAGGTCACAGCATCACGCTTATTGCTTTCTAAGCAAACAATTCCACATTATTATTTGACAGTTGATACATGCGTTGACAAACTTATGGAGTGAGTATTAATAAACTTATTTGTAAAGTGCTAGAGTTAAGTACGAGTCACGTTTCCCAAGTCTGAAGTGTTGCTCTGTCGACAGATTGAGAGGGAAACTGAATTCACTGCAAGAAGCTTCAGGGGGGAAGAGAATATCTGTTAATGATCTTGTGATTAAGGTATTGATTATTAATTATCTTAGAGGCTAGGTTTTTTAAAGCCTTAAAAGGAGAATAGTTTCAATGCCATAGATATATGTAAGGAGAGGCGCACTTAATAAAGGAGAAGAATGAAGAAAATATAGAAAGTCTTCAATATCTCTCAAATGGTTAACACCTAACTATAAGGGAACTCTAATACAGGCTGCTGCTTTGGCACTTCGGAAAGTTCCTCAGTGCAACAGTTCGTGGACTAATGACTACATTCGCCAGTAAGTTTAGTGCAATGGAAAATCACTTCTTAGTTAGCCAATGAAAGCTATGATGACATTTCTGCCATAAATTTACAGGTACCACAATGTGAACATTAATGTTGCAGTTCAAACAGATAATGGATTGTTTGTCCCGGTCATTAGGGTGAGTGATTTTCCTATTCAATGCCCCCAATACGATAATCATGGTCTAGCGTTTATATCACCATCGCCATCATCAAGAAGTTACTATTTATTTATTTTAATTATTATTACAAGACTAGTACTACTGTTATTACCATCATAATTGCGGTGGTGGTGTTACTATTACTATTGCTAGTACTACTAGGGCTACTACTATTGTTATTACCATCCATATTAATATAATGGTTTACACCTCCAAACTTGTGCTGGGATTTGTAGGATGCTGACAAAAAGGGCTTATCCAAAATTAGCGATGATGTAAAGCATTTGGCTCAGAAAGCCAAGGAAAACAACTTGAAGCCCGAAGACTATGAGGTTGGTATCATACTCGTGCTTTGTAGTAATACATAGACATCTGCTTGGGAGAGTTTACATGATTATTGATTATCATCTTTGCAGGGGGGAACATTTACTGTGTCGAATTTGGGAGGGCCATTTGGCGTTAAGCAATTTTGTGCCATCATTAATCCTCCTCAGGCAGGCATTCTTGCAGTTGGGTCTGGTGAGTTCGGACTTGTGTATACCGTTTTGAAAAATAATTTCTTAGCATCGTCATCTTAAATATTATTGTTTCCCAGCTGAGAAGAGGGTTATACCTAGCTCGGGCCCTGATCAATTCATGTTTGCCTCCTTCATGTCTGTGACATTGAGTTGTGATCACCGGGTTATTGATGGTAAGTTCCACTGACAAATGTTGTTTTTAGATACAAAAATGTTAGCAGCAAAAGTAGATATATCGGAAATAATAAATGAAATATGGTTTTTTCTGTAGGTGCTATTGGTGCCGAGTGGTTGAAAGCATTCAAAGGCTACATTGAAAATCCAGAGACAATGTTGCTTTAGAGCGAGTGATTTGCTTCTTTTGTATCTTAAAATTTCTTTTCAAGTGAGGCAACTAGACTGTTCCTCGATTGTATTGCAGTGTTTACTGCAGCCCCATGTGCACATGAGGTAAAAAAAGGTTCTAGAATAAAGGGACCTCGAGTATAATGACTCAATTTTGCCCCTGCAGAGTGTAAAGATCATTGTGATGCAAAGATAGAATTTACTTGAACAGCATACATACTGCAATTTTAATGAATTTGAAGAAATTGCTGTTCTGGATCATGTTTATAGCCTGTATGGCCCTCGGAATGACCAACTGCCAAATCAAGAATACCTATCCTGCTTGCCAAGTGATGCATATTTCAGGGAGGTACTGCTAAAATTGGGAAAATTTTAGAGTTGAGGGGAGGGAGATAACTACGTAGTATGTAGAATAGTGGGAGAATGTTTGTGCTGATTAATCTTGTGCTATACCTCGAAATAATTAAAGTATCAGGAATAATATCAGAATACGGTATAGAAAATTGGAACAATTGAAAACACCTTGCCCCACTTCCCATCCTCCATTTTCTTGAATAATTTCTGCGACCCTGAGACGTATGGATTCGGGTGCTGTCTAAATCATTAGTTCTCAACATATCCACGAACTTAGTTCTCTCTGCCTCTTCTTGAATTCAGAATATTACAGCTAGATTATCCCCATGACTATGAAAACACTGACTGGGTTTTGAGCTTGTTTGCTCACTAATTGCATTAAGTTAATAGTAGCAGATAGATATAATAAGCAAGGATAAAAACACTGCTGATCATCTAGTCTTTGTTGTGATCTCAATGAAATCCCCTTCTTCAAAAGTGGATCTGCAGTCCCGCTTGTCTAGGCCGCACGCACCCCAGAAAAAGACTTGATGAACAATCTCTAATCTACAAGCTAAGAAAAAAGGAAAAGGGAAGCTTTTGTTTAATCGATCAACACACAAAAAACATCATTCCATCTTAAAAATCTACCGAACCCTTAATCTCTCTCAAGAGATCAGATAGCAATTATGCAATCGCCTTGTAGTCAAATATCATTGGTGACAAGAATATTCGCAAATCTTTTTTCATGCCGAATAATACTCTAGTGTTCTACAATAAACACATCTCATATCTCTAATGGTATGTAAAAACTGTTGTACTCCCTACTAATAAACAAGGACAAATCAATCACCAGACCGCAAAACATCCGATTAGATAGGTATGTATACGTATCTATCGCCTCAGCGTATGGTTCCCCGTCACAGCCAATCCGACCACCACGCCACCAATACTTCCGGCCACAGCCAGAATATCATCGGTATCCCTAACTGCTACCAGCCCACTCTCCAAGCCGGCATACATGAACCCGATAGCCCCAGCCCGGTTCCCGAACTTACGACCCTCATGACGTGACGTGTTGAGGGCCCGATTAACTCGGAGCTTCATGGTATCACTCACCTCCCAAGACTTGATGCAATTCACAAGGCCTTTTCCGAGGAGGTATCCAAATTAGAGCGGCGTTGGGCGAGGGACTCTTCTTGGAAGAGAAATTCAGGTGAAGTGGGGAGCTTGTAGAGATTGCGAATTGGGACCTGGAGATCTTGATAGAGTTGGGGGTTGTCATCGTTTTGGTCGTCGTGATTGGAATTTCCGGACCAGTTATGCCGCCATTGAAATTACTAAATTAGACTGTATTGTTGGGGTTAGGGTTTTGCCGGCGGGAAGCGGAGTTTTTTTATGACCCGTTTCATAGTGGCCTGAACTAAAAGAAATAGGGTCGGAGACCACGAGTAGTCGAGGACAAATCCATTTTTAAGTACGGAAATTATTCAGAGATGTCATTGTTTTTTATTTCTTCTGCGTCGATGTATTTTTACTCCTCGTAAGTTAGTATTTGTAAATTAATATTTATAAATTAGTATTTTTAAGTTATTACTTCTTCCATAATTTAAGATGATCATTTTTAGAAGTAAATTTTTTATTATAGTTTAACTAACACTTTTTAAATATAAAATTTGTCCTTATTATTTTTTCTAAACAAGAAAGTGTATCTATTTTAAAGGGTAAAATAATCATTATGCAATTTTTTTTTGATGTACTTAAGTTTTTTTTATAAGAAATTTTTTTGTTGTTCCTAAGTCATCCTTTTTGGAACGGGATAAAAAATTTTAAGTATATTTTTGATGCATTTTATAAATTTTTATTAGTAAGTTATCACTTGTGAGTTATTATAAGAAATAGATTCCTTATTATGAAAATTTGAACTTCATATTCATACGAGACCGACTCGTAATTACTTGAACAAAAAAAAGGAATGAGCCTCCGGATCCTTTAAACTTCACGTTGGTTTATAGATGTTGAAACTAAAACGAGTGTCTTTTTTGTTTTTGTTTTAATATAATTAAAAGTTCTTATCTATCACAATGGATGTGAGATTTGAACACTCAATTATTGAGGGGTATATATGAGCTTTTTGGAATGAATTCTGGAATGAAGTTAATGCTCATATTCGAAACTAAAAAGTGTTTAGATTTAAAAGTTAAAAATTTAACTGTATTCCAACTCAATTGAAATGGCCGTTAGATAGCTAATCTCCAAAATATAAATGTAGGAGAAAACTTCATAGGCTCATTTTAAGCTCTTCAATTATACTCTTTTTTTTTTCCCAACAAATACACAATTTTGTGTGAAGTCTTAAAAACAATTAACTTGTGGTAGATTTTTCATAATAAACTGGTTAATATTTTTTTACTTGATGCCATAATTTGTAATAACTGAAAAAAGTGTAGAAACAACAGTATAACCGATATCAATTACATTAAAAATCAATATATTAATGTGCTACTATTCACTAACTGTATGATTATTGAAGAAATCTGTTAATATAACCTTGAGAGATCCCCAGGATGCCTTTATGTTTAGTTAATAAAAGAAAAACGTGGAAGTCATCCTCTTTGCGCATTTGTGATTTATTTGAAGAGCAGCAAGTAAAATTCTTATAAAAAGATTTGGAAGTAAAACAGGGAAAAAACAAGCATTTCAATCAAGATATACAAAAGAAAATTTTACATGTATGAATTTTAGCTCAGCTGGTGAAAAAGGATCTACAATACAACATCAGAAATTCAAAATTTCCAGTCTGCTTGAATTGCTATCAGTTCTTATACTGATCTATCTCCACCTGCTATCTGCACTCTGCAGAATTTCAGAATTTGTTATTAGAGTTTATACATGATGAGAAATTAGAAATTTTGAAATTGTCTAATAGGAACAAGAATTTTTAAAAACTGGTGTTAATCGTGAAGATGAATAACACATTAGTATGTTGTGTCAAATATCGAAATGCAATTGTTTTTTCTCCCAAGGTTATGTAAATCTAATTACGAGCAAGACAAGTTGGAGGTCTTGAAATAACAGAGTCCATAACATGACTAGCGAACTAGTTGAAATAATGGGAACTGACCTGACTAGAAAATGAGCTACCATCAAAACTTGTGCATTGACTCGAATAACCGGTTTTGTAACTGTCATTATCATCACAGCCAAGCTCTCTTAATCGGTTCAACTCGGGCAAAATGACCTTACCAAGGTCTGGCCTATCCTTCTTCCTCAGCTCACAACATTGTAAACATAATTTGATATATGATGTTACCTCCTCGACAGGCCAATCAGGCACTGTCGGGTCGAGTACTTCTAATAACTTTCCCGCATCCATTGCCCTTGTGATCTGGTGGGCGATACCAATTGGAGGCTTTGCTGTAACAAGCTGCAACAACATTACACCCAGTGAATATATATCTGATTTTGTGCCCAACATTCCAGTTTGTTGGTACTCTGGGTCAATGTAACAAAATGTTCCAGCCGCTGCTGTCATGTGATACTGAGTGACGCTATCAGCCACTGATGGTGGAACGATCCTGGCTAAGCCAACATCACTTATCTTGCTCACATAGTTTCCATCTAACAGAATGTTTGCAGGTTTAAGGTCACGGTGCACCAGAGGCTCGGGTTTTGCTTGGTGAAGGAAAAGAAGGGCAGTGGCGATTTCAGCAGCTACCTTGAAACGGGTTTGCCAAGACATTGGCGGAGTGTTATTTCTTCGAAATAGACGGTCCTCTAAGCTGCCATTATCCATGTACTCGTATACAAGGCATCCATACTCAGGGCAGGCACCTAAAAGAAGAACCATGTTTGGATGTCTCATACAGCTTAAGACATCGACCTGCATTACAAAAGACAACATTAGGCGGGCATCTAGACATTCGAATTTGAATATTCTCAATTTACTGTAACAAGCATCACTTGCTCATCAATTTCATCATATATTGTTTCTTGCAACTTGCAAGGATATTATTCATGAGAAAGTACTTCTCAATATACGCTCAGTTCTGCTCTATAAATGATGGCACATTATTTTTTGATGTGCAACCTTGGTTCTCCAGGTTATGAAATTCTGCTCATGAAATATATAGGTGGATGGTGAAATCGGATTATAAAGGTTTGCTTTAAGCATGATCAAGTGTCACCAGCTGCAATATACAGCAAACTTTCCTTCCCTTGCACTGTATTAGATGGTTTCCTTTAATCCATTGAAAAAAAGAAAGTAGCAATTAAACAAAAAATTTTACCAAAAGTACAGCAAATGAGTGATACCTCTCTTTGAAATTGCTCTCGCCCTTTAGATATGTTTGGCCTTAAAACCTTTATGGCAACAGCAGTGTGATCGAGGAACCCTTTGAAAACAGGTCCATAACCGCCTTCGCCAATTTTTGCAGATTCAGAGAAGTTATTTGTTGCTTTCTCAATATCTTCAATGTCGTACTTTCTGTAACGCACAACAGTGCGATTCATGGCATCCATTGCTCTCTTCATCTCTTCTGCCTCGTACTGAACCATACGTTCTGCACTTTTCCGCTTCTCAAGCTCCAAGTCTGCTAGGTTTTGCGCCATCTGTGCTGCTTCCATTGCTGCCTTGCACTTTTGCTTCTCCATCTCCACCAAAGCTAATGCCTCCTCTTCAGCTTGCTTGACTGCCTCTATTCGACGTGCTTCTGTTGACTTCCATTCATCAATCTCTTTTGCCTGGAAAGTAAAATGTGAGATTTCCGCTCTCACGCTTTGTATGAAAACGTACAATCTAGATCTATTCATGATCTTACCTTCAGTTTAGCGGTTAAAGCTTCGTTGTAAGCTGAGTTGTACATTTCCATGGTTTGCTTCAATTCGAGCTTTAATCTCCGTATCTCATTCTCTAGGTCTCCCTGTAAGGTAATTCATTCAGTTGAATATGCTCAAACCAAATGAAATATCTGTTGTCTGGGAGATTTACAATACATACAGGACAACTAAATACGACCACCCATCTTTCCATTTCACCAAGAAATTGGCCAAGCCCAGTGTGTTATAAGACTTGAAGGATAGGAGAAAGGTGAATTTAAGAATTAATTCATTATCTTCGTGAATATTCGACCAGTCAAAAGGTGCTGATTTGTAAATTGCGTTTTAGTCAATGTACCTATGCGACATATAGAATTCACTTGTCTTCTAGCAGGATGTATCTTTTTACAAATAAGTGAACCAAATCTCATTGAACTCAATCAAGTTGTGATATTAAAAATTACTTTCATAAATGAATACTTAGATTAGTTCTGTGAGCCTGAAAGAATATGCACGAGTGAACTTACTCCAAGTTGAGAGTATGTGAAGCTATTCATACTGGAAGAGTCGGATGAGGTGGAGTTTTCGAAATTCTCAAAGGAGAAATTAGAAGATTGGAAACTAGATGGCCCAGAATAATCGCTGCTCTCGGAGGAGAGAATCTGATGGAGTGGACTAGCAACTGGTTGTGGGCGAGCCCTGTAACTAGGATTGTTCACCGACTGATGTAATGGAGTCTTGCTGCTTGAGTATCTGTCGGTTGGAACAGGAGGCATATGATCATTGCTCCTATCGGTGAAGGAACAATTGTCACTGCTTTGATCAAATGATGTCCTCTCAGAGCCTCCACTTTTCATACTCAGCTGGCCAAAAGATCTGGAAAATATTTATTAAATTAGTCCAAATCAGTATCTTTCTTATTGATTGATGAAAATGGGACAGTTGAAAGTCAATTTCCCATTTGAGGAGTCCTACCCATCTGATGAATACCCTGAGTGATTAGATTGCCTGGAACAAGCTGTAATGGTTGGTGTAGCAGGTCGACTAGCTGATCTTATATTCTGAACTCTTCCTCTTGATATTGCATACACTGAGCAGAAGTCTGGTGCAGTTTTGCCCAAGCAAGTTGGCACATCTGGATTTCTAAATGCCCTGTTCGAACACCAATTTTTTTTTGGATAAATGAGGCTCTACAATGTAGAAAAGAACTTACCTTCCCAATTTAGCAAGTCAGAGAGAGAATATCGACAGAAAGATAGACAAACGGACCTTGTTATAGCACTTCTGCTTGAATTACCAACAACAATGGTGCTGATGGAGTTTCTCACTATAAAATCAATCAGTGCAGCACTGACATCAATATCACTGAGGATTACCTCTGATGCTCGAATCTGTAGAATGCCATTCCCATTAGATTAGGTGTAAGCGATGAAGATGAAAATGGAAATAAAATCTGCACAAGTTTGTAAAAAATTTGGTTGTGTAATAGTCTCTCAGCTTATAACAGCTATCTGGCTATCCGAATTTGTGATTAGATAACATCTTACATTAAAGCCATCAACATAATACCCATCTTATCTAATTGATAACTTGATTAATTTATAGATACTGATGTCACATGCAGATATATGAAGATGTTAGCACCAAAATCATTGGGTAAAGAGGCATGATTCACCAAAATCTTGTCTATTGATAACTTGATTAATCCAATTACTTACCCCTTTTCGGGCACAAAATCCACGATATGGAAGGAAAAATTGCTGCGTTTCATTTTCTGTTGGTAAACGCCCTTCTTTAGGAACATCATCTTCTGCAACCAACCATATATAAAAAAATATATAGTTTTGCATCATTTAATTGAAATGCAGATATAAATTTTCAGATAATTCTCAAAAGATCCAAGCAACCTTCAAAAATAACAAGTTAAGGATGACACAAATAGTTAATTGTCTATCAAATTAATCTATTAGTTTCAATACATGTTGGTGGAGTACATTGCTTATAAATAACCCTATATCAAATTATCAATCTCCAAGTAGCTATGGAAAAAGGGGGAGGTGGGTTTGGTTACGTACGAATTTCCGAGGCTTGGGTCCGAACGTGAACAAGAAAGACCCGAGAGTTCTTTTTCAGAAGATTTTCAACAGCCCACCTGACGGCATGTGGGGTGTTTTTGTCTTTATCAACGGCAACGGCGGTGGTTATATTAAGACCATCGCCGGAGGAATTGCTAGACATTGTGATAGGTTGTGCAGCGCCGGAAAAAGGAGACCTTTCTACGCCGGCACAACCAACGACACTTGCTCCACCACCCACCACAAGCCACAAACACAGACAGACAGACAGAAAGAAAAGTAATTTATCCAAACAAGAGAAATACTAATTTCGAATTTCCCCTTGTTTGGTGCCTGTTCATTAGGACAACATAACTCAATTTGGCGGCAAAACGGAAATGTCGAGAACAATGTTGTTGACTTCAGTCGTCACTCCTCTTTCAACAACTATTGTCCCAAAATAACTTCAATTTGCATCGCATAAATTAAAAACCTTAATGTTATTCAAGATATAATTGAAACATCAAATGTCTTAATTGTTTGTACTTCCTGTATGACAAAATTATAAACGCTTTTATCTATTGTGAGAAAAATGTAACATGACAAAATTATCGAAATATGATTATTTTTAAATTTTGATTGAATATTCTTATATTTTTAATTATGTAGTTTCTATTAGTGTTGTTGATCATGATCATTCAAAATATTCAATTTTTTAACTTCAATTAAAACTGTGTTTAATTTGATTATAATATAATGCATTACATATATAATTGATTACTTAATAAACCGTTACAATGGACGTTATAATTTATATAACGCTACTCAATAATAGTCAAGTATGTTAAATATTAATTCTAAAGCCTTTAAAGTTTGTTTTCAATATTAATATTAGCTTTTTTTGGCGCTTATATATTTTTTGATTAATAATAGAGTAATGAATACTAGGATTTGGGAATATGTGCGCGCAAATATTCATAAATCTTTTTCATGGTGTTTGGCACATGGGACATGGTTACGTGGTATTTTCGATAAATATTAGGTGAGGTGGGTTGGGCTTGCCGAATTTGTAGGATCCCTAGAGGAAGAGACACGTGTTGGTGATGCTACAGCCTACCACTTTTGTCTTCTTCGTCTTCTCTCATGAATGAATGAAAAGTCCATGAGATGAGGAGGAAGAGGAAGAGGACTTTTGTATCGTGTAAGCTCTGCTCTCTGCTCTACTAAAAGCAGCAAGCATTGATTGAACAACAGAAAATTGGATCTATACGTGTCACTCCCAAGGATCTCTCTCTCCTCTCTCCTCTCTCCTCTCTGAGTCTCTGCCTCCCAGCCCAGAAAACAAAAGAAAAAATAAATCCAGTCAAGAGGCACAACAGAAAATCTGACCATTGTTTGGAGGCTTCCGCTCTTTCTTCAATCGGGCCTTTTCCTTTTTTTCGTTGGTAAGCTTACTGTTTCTCTATTTCCTAGTCAATTTCACTTCTTCTGGAAGATTTGTGAAAAAATTTCAAATATAGAACCCCCTTTTGATTGTAATTTTAGACAACTTTTTTTATCTTGTTTTTTCAGATTAGCAGAAAAAGATTAGGGGTGAACCAAAATAAATACTCTCTCTCTCTCTCTCTCTCTGCTGCAAAATCTATTTCCTCCTTTTGATTTTTATTTGAGAGGATGATAATAATTGCTTCAGATCCATGACACCCAGCTTCTCTATGCAAAAAGGACTCCACGTGTTGAGGTTTTCTTGTGATTCATGGTGTCTAGTCTTCCTTTTCCTTGTTTCTTTCACATGACACCCTTTTCTGCTTTCCTTTTTGGGTTAGTCGATAAGGATCATTAATTTTGGATTTTATCACAAATTCTTGGTTATATAAGAGGATTTGTTGGGTTGTAGGATTGTGTATGTTCTAGACTCAGTTCCCCTTTTACAAGTGGAATAATTTGGTATTCTCTTTTATATTGTAGAAAATCAGCTTTGCTAGCTTTGAAATTCTTGTATATAGATGGTTAGATCCATGCTTCAAACATATGATCCATTCTCCACCACTAGATCTGATGACCTCTTTTCCTTTTGCTTATTAGTATTCTCACCTTCAATTTGAGCTAGCTTTGTCTGTTTAATGTTTCTTGTTTATGTTTCCCACTTTGCCCATTTTAGCTCATACAAATTGCAAAAATAAAGTGGTGATTTACTTTGTTTACATTTCATCGATTGTTGTGAAAGTGGTTTGAGGTCTTCCCCAGTTGAGGAGTGGATATTGCGAGATTATTATAGTCAATTGCTAAAAGTGTAGCTGGACGAAGTATTGATCATGAAAGTATAAAGGATCTAGAGTAATCAGATATTGCCATTTCTATTGAAGTGGGTTGATGGAAGACATACCTCCGGTCGTTGCAGTTACACTGAGCTTAAGCAGTTCAATCTGTGAAAGCTCCGGGATAACAAGCAATTTGGAGATAACACAGTTGAAGCTACTGACTGAGACAGCAAGCTTGTTATCAGATCCTGCAATGGTACTGCATGCTGAGTCTGTTTCTACTAGTCTAAGGAGAACCTTGTCAGGAACTGGCGGAAGTGAAAGGAAAAATGACTTCTCAGTGACTGTACAAAAAGGTGAACGCATCTGGGTTCCTATTAATCCCATAATTCAGCAAAATGAGGACAATGAGATTGTTATGGTAGCAGATAATCCCACTGGAATTAATAGTGAACAATTGGTGGCTCTGGATGCTAGTTCAGGTAAAGCTCTACCTCTAGCTATGAAAATCCAAGAAATAGACAATGGTCAAATTGTTGCTAAAGTTATCAGCTTGGAAAAACAAACTTTGGAAGGGAAGCTGACAGATAACGAAGTGAGCTCTAATGAGCTTACTGTGAAGACATCCGTAATTGCAGTTCAGATCCCGACAGAGAAGATTTCTCGGAAAGGAGGGATCAGGAGTGTTTTCCAAGTGGAGTATGTTCCGCTTTGGGGTTCTGTTTCAATTTGTGGAAAGAGGCCAGAGATGGAAGATGCTGTTACGGTTATGCCTCAGTTTATGAAAATTCCTTCTCAACTGCTTGTGGGTGATCATGTAATTGATGGTATGAGTCAAATTTTGGGTCCCTTAACAACTCATTTTTTTGGAGTGTATGATGGTCATGGAGGTGCTCAGGTAAGTTTGATTCCTTGGGTTGAAGTTTGTTTTATTTGTATAGAATTTTTTTTATTCTTTTAGGGGAATGTGATGCAACTTTCTGAATTAGAACGTAGTTTTTGGTTGTTCCAACATCATTTCAACTTCATCACTAGACGTTCAGCCAAATTTTCTTTTTAAACAAATTACTAAATTAATGCTCTATGATTTAAACTGGTAGGCTTTGTATCAAAATTTTCTCATTATATATATTTTCTAGATTAGTTTTTGCTTTAGGAATTAGTTTGTATCTTCTAGCATGGTGATATGCGAAGTTCCTCTGTTATATCATGTGATATTTTTGAAATCTTCATTTCTTCCCTGTTATTCCTTGACTTCCTTATTTTCATTTGATAAACTAACATTCAAGAGTATAGTCATTGTATTACCTGCTGAAATGTTGCCATTCAGGTTGCAAACTACTGTCGTGATTATGTCCACGTCTCTCTGAAGGAGAAGCTTAAAGATATTAAAGATGACAAGGGTGAGGTACAGATGGCAGACACTCAACAAGTTCAGTGGGAGGAAATCTTTACCAGCTGCTTTCAGAAAATTGATGATGAAGTTGGAGGGGTTAGCAGAGGTGGTCCTGGAGGAAATTCTGATGCTGTCAATGACACTTCAGAACCTGTTGCCCCGGAGACTGTTGGGTCTACCGCTGTGGTAGCATTAATATGCTCATCTCATATCATAGTTGCAAACTGTGGTGATTCAAGAGCAGTCCTTTATCGTGGCAAAGAAGCCATGGCTTTGTCAATTGATCATAAAGTAAGACACAGAAAGTTATTGCACTAAGATCTTATGCTCTCTGTGGCAGACTTATTTTTACGTTTTTTCCTCTGATCTTTGTTTGCCCTACTCATTTTAGCCAAACAGAGAAGATGAATATGCAAGGATTGAAGCATCCTGGGGCAAAGTCATACCATGGAACGGACATCGTGTTTTTGGTGTACTTGCAATGTCAAGATCCATTGGTAGGTTATCTATGAATATATGTCTTCTTAGCTAAGGTTTATAGAGAAATCTACTGAAACTACGGAGTTTTTCTTTATTGCTATCGGATCTTACCAGGAAAAATAATAAGCTTAATGCTCTCCTTCCCCCCACCAAGATAAGTAGCCGTATTCGATAATGTACGGATATTTGCATCCTAAAGCTGCTCTGACTTTATAAGTAATAAGCTATTTCCTTAAGATATACATCCTTCTTGTAGAATTAATGAGAATTGCCTTAGTAAATAGAAACAATATTAAAAATAAACCTATAGTCAAAACAAGGACAACTAAAACAAACCGATTATAAAGTAGCTTGAGAAAATGAGAAAATGTAGTAGTCTAGATCGAAGAAGTTAAACACTGTATGTCCAACACGAAACTTTCTAGTTCTATCAATTTAAGGTGAGTTCTTACTGTAACAGCACCAAAAGAGTGCCAGGTGACGCATTGCATAATCACAAATAGAGTCTGGAGAATACCTATATACTTGATTTATCTGAGCTATGATATTATATACTGCGGGATTGCTTTCAAATCTAGCATCATATATGTAGACTGCACTCATAAACCGTGTGTATTTACCCCACCTATAAACACAAAACATAAAAATGGAGCTGTTACTTTTCTTCTGTCCTTGGAACAAATCAAGCGTTTCAGCGTGCATTATTTTGTTCCACATTTTGGCTTGCAGGAGATGTATTATCTAATAGTGGGATGTTGGTCAGGTGACAGATATTTGAAGCCGTGGATTATACCTGAACCAGAAGTGATGTTTGTAGCGCGAGCTAGAGAGGATGAGTGCCTAATATTAGCTAGTGATGGTCTGTGGGACGTGATGACAAATGAAGAAGCGTGTGAAGTGGCCAGAAGACGTATCCTTCTTTGGCACAAAAAGAATGGGCCGGTCTCTAGTACGGAGAGAGGTCAGGGGGTTGATCCTGCAGCTCAAGCAGCAGCAGAATATCTTTCTGTGCTTGCCCTCCAGAAGGGTAGCAAGGACAATATTTCTGTAATTGTGGTGGACTTAAAAGCTCAAAGGAAATTCAAGAATAAATCGTAAACAACCAATTACATTTGTTTCCAGCACTAGTACAATTCTACACTATAAAAGAAGCTGCAGTCTGACTATAATATAGTTTGATCCATTCTTTTTTCATATGGGCTTCTTTTGTGTATTACTAGTTAGTACTAGTTAGCAAGTATAACATACATATATATATATATATATATATATATATAATGTAAAAGTACTATTGTAATTTCTGAACTCTGTCAGGCACCATATCAAGTTTATGGCCATTAATATTGTCGTCATCTCAAAGTGTTGTATGTTGATTTCACAAGTTTCTCTCACTTGTTAGTATGAATATATCCCTTCTTACCACAGTTCTACTGTGGGTGTTAAAAAAAAGAGGGATGATTAATCCCTCTTACTCTATTTTATCTTATACATCTCTCTTACTCCTCATTTATCTCTTAGTCTGCTACCACTATTTACCAATTCTTCTTTTTTAATCAACTTATATGTTCTACTTTCATATTAAGACAGCGTTAACTTTGTACCACTAACAAATGGACAAAAAAACAAACGTTACCGTATCCTTTGTCCAGAGAAGCCGGACTCAAGCCACCAGACTATTTAGCTTCATCAATCACGTCTCCGTTCTAGAAGGTGGCATTGTAGTTTATTGAACATTCCTTCTGTTTTTCTAATTTTAAAAACCTTTGAGCTTTGTTTTCAAAAAAAATAAAAAATATTATGTTGGTCGATCATTATATTAAGTATTCAAATTTTTTAAAGAACTACACTCTTCTTGGTCTGTATAAAAATATCTTCAAAGGACACCATGGCATAAAATCTTGGGGGAGGGGAGTAAGACACTAACTTCATCTCAAATAAATGCCCTACCTTCTTCCCAATAAATTTAGCTTCCCAAAGGGGCAACCATGTTAATTAAAATTCAACGAATTGAGTTAGACAAAAGGTATAACAGATAACTCACTCCTTAGAAAATTATTTTAACTCACTCATCTCCCCTGTGGGGATGAAGCAAGAGCAAATTTACCTCACTATACTCTCACTAAATACCTCGATATGTGCCAATTCTTAGATTTATCAGGAGAACAGGAGAATTTATAGTTAGTAACATTCAATCATTTAATGAAGCAATCTCCACCTGTAACAAACCACCAAAAAAAAAAATGCAATCTCCACCGTAAAACAGGAAACGCCCTTGAATAATTTTTTTTTTTTTTTAAGATGCAACTCTATATTAGAAAGACTTCGGAAAGTTGCTTGCTAGATGCATGACATAACAATTCTCCAAGTTTTTCATTGAACTCGTCCGACCATCCAGAATAAATAAGACAATCTCACAAACAGCAAGCTGAGATATGCATTCATAATTCACTGATACATTTAGTATCTAACAAATATAAGAACCAAAAATCTCAAATATCAGTTGTCTACCTTCTACGCTTCCTTCGAATGTTATCCGGAAATTTCAGTGGCACAGGAAGAGTAGCCACCCAACCATTTTTTTGGTTAACAAATTTGCAACCAAGTTGATTGAAATGTGTTCTCAGTTCTATCAAACTCATTCTCAGATCCTTGGCTATATCTGATGGATCAGATCGATAATCATCAACAAAAAGGGATAGTACCAAGACATAGCTAATAAGAAGATTCCTCTTTTCATCTGAAAGTCTTTTCGAATCCCCAAACATGACTCGGAACTTCTGCGAAAAGATATCAGGACATTTATGATTCTTCGCAGAAGAAAAACCATCCATCGAATGCTTGTCCTTGTACATGATAAGATGTGTAATGTATGAAAAAATGCAAGCAACTGTGCTCATTTGATACTCGTTCTGTAACATGAAACCAACACACATTATTGTAGACAACTCCCAAGCAAGTAGTTTACATTTTACAAAATAATTACCATCTTTAAAGAGATTGAAGCATAATATAGTTCAGTTGATTTTGGGCTAGTTGCCTCTATAACCAAGTCTATTTAGTAACAAATGAAGGCAAAACATCTGATAATGCATATAAAATATTATCATAAAGGTTGAAAATTAGAATCTTCATGCATTTCAATAGTTAATCACGTGACAAAACTCTCTCAAGTAACTGTGAACATTATTGTTGCAGCACTGCGTATCTCTAGTTCAACCAGTTCATTCCCAGCAACAATCTATTTTTTGAAAGTTAAAATGTCAGCTGCTCTCCAAAAAATTAACTTTTATGTGGCCCATTCACCTCGTTTCTAAACATTTATATTGCATTTGGCTGGATGGAGCTTGCAACGAGAATATGATGAAGTGTGTCTAAGATATTGGTTGTGGTGGAATAAGCCAACCTAAGCAGGAAGGTAGGATTGAACCTATGGCTAATTTGGTAAAACAAATTGAAGCAAGGAATGAATTCTATACAAAAAAGCCAAAAGAAATAGTGTAAATATCGATTCGAACCAAACAAATGCAACATTAGATCTAACCAGGTTATTCTTCAGCACAAGTTCTTATCCTTGTTCTAATATTTTAAGTTACTCTAGACTATGTTATATAGAGATAATTAGAGAAAATTCCATCTCAGACATCAAAGAGATTTTGGCATTAAACAATACATAGTTCTCTTTTTCAGGGCAGAGAGGGTGTAATCTGATATCAACTTCCAAACAAGTTGAAAGAGAGTTAAGTGCATACCTTAATATCTCCCAATTTATGAACTCTGTTGCAAACAAAAGTCGGGTAAGCATCAGGTGTGATTTCTGCTCTTTCAGAACGCTCGAGTAAATCTTTGAGGTAATCCCACTCTCCTTCGAAGATAATCTTTTCAATTGGATATGCCTCCTTTGGAGTAGAAGCAGACATATCATGGGGAGGGATATTGCGCTCATTAGTAGTCGCAGCCACTTCAAGAGCCATGTTTATCGTGATCTCCTCTAATGTCCTGTCTAAATCTTCCTGAGATTTAGGATCTTCTTTTTGACGCAAGGAATTGTGTTTATTCCTCTGCAAATAAAAGAAATAAGTAAATACTCCATCAAAATTAGATCTTATTCTAGTACTAGCATGATGTCTGCTATCTAAATGTTCTCCTTCTCATCATAGACGGTGCATGAGACATATAGGTTACAACATGGAAATCATTCCAACGAGCCATGACCAGTTTCAAGAAAAAGAAAGCCAAAACAATCGAAATGAGGATTTAGAGATTTATCATTATAGAATACTAACCGGATGATATATGTCCTTGAGAGAGTAATTAATTTAATATTCTAATCAGGGTGAGTGCCTGAGTTCTGTTTATATTCTTTTTTTATTTATTTTGGTGTGGTACCTTATTTATAGCCTTTTTGGTTAAGAAGAGGTCTGAGGTCTCTCTTGACCTTTTGGCCTTCTCTTCTTCATTGAGCTCTTCCTTCAAATTTGTTTGAGCTTCTTGTGGAGTCTTGTTTGATCCCTCAAGCTTTGGCTCCAACCTGAATATCTTTAATCAGAAGCAGGCTAGGTTAGTTTCCTTAAACTCATAAAGCATCTAAATTAGTTATTTGCAACCCTACTCCAGATGGCGGGAGGGAGAACTTCACAACAAGAGCGGGAAAAGTACATACAAGCACACCTACACATGTACTAGAGAACAGAATTAAGCTAAAAGACTATAGTGTAATTTTCATTAATAAAAGCATTTAAACAGACCAGTATTTGTTGATACCATGTAGGTAAAGATGACTGACATAAAATACAATTGTGCTCATTAGAAAATATTTAGTACCACCACATGGAGTTGTACACACAATTGAATCCCCATCCCTCAAAAGAAACATCGAACAATACGGTTGAAGCAACTAACAGAAAAGAAAATTGGTTTAGTATTTAACAAATTTGATATCTCTGAGTGAACATGCTCAAAGGTAAATGTTTTCATCCGGCAACACAATCTTGTGCCTTTGGTACTTACAAATACAATAAACCTGCAAAAACTTAGGAAAACATGTTTTACTTCTACAATGAAACTTATGGAGACACCAGCAGTTGCTTTGGATTGTTCGAACTCACAGGGATACCTCTTAAACCTTACAATTTCTTTTTGTCTAAATAGTTGTCTCTCACGGGTATTTCTTAAATCTCTGATTTCTTTCTACTAAATATGGCAGAAAAGAAATCAAGCATCCCTGGAAGAAACCAGGCAATTCAACAAAAAATCACATAATAATGACTACCAATCGTTATTGTAATCATAAAAGTTAACTTCCTTTTACTTTCCAATACAAACCAGACTATCAGTGCTAAACTCAGAGCTTATACCTTATTAGCAGCAATGGGAACAATCTTCAGGGTTTGTGCGGCTTTATCAAGAACCCCGAGTGCATAAGTGCATAGCTGAGGAGCCGCCGCTTCGCCGGAATAACTGGTCCCAACGAAGTCGACTTCAGACCCATTTGGTTTCACAATTACCTGTAATCGATTATTTCGCTTCACGTGCCTATAAACCCTAACACTGTGGTCTGGCGGGTCAGATTGAATTGACCCGTTCTTAAGAGGGTCGAACCCAGTGGGGAAGTAGCCCACGATCGGAGATATCTTGTCGGGTTGTTCGCGGAGAGTATGAATCTTGACGTCTATTGTCTCCTTCTTCTTCTTCTTTTTCTTTTTCTTTTTCTCGCCAATGTTTGGTTCATTGGCTTCGTCTTCTGCGGGTGACTGGGACTCGATGTAGGATTTGTTTTCCGCTTCAATGTGCGAGAGCTCGGGGTCTGGCTGTTGCTTCTTCTTCTCCTTCTTTTTCATTCCCATGGAGCCTGCCGGTGGAGTTGCCGTCTGTTGGAAGGTATAGAGGCCACAGGGTTTATTACACAAAACCCTAAACGAATTCTAGTGGACGGCCCCAAAAGAAGAATGATTTTTTCTTTTTCTTTTTTTGAATTTTCGGAAGAATTAATACTCACTAAGTCGCTCTATTCCACCAAAAAATAAGGGTCATGTTTTTTTTTTCCTTATGAAATTATAAAATATAGTGATAATGCTTTATCCAACTGTTAGTCCAAATTTCAACAAAATAAAATTTTTCACATAAATAATTTGTGATATTTATATCATAATTTAAGACGTTAGATATATTTAAAAAATATCAATTTTTTTATAAAATGGAGGGAGTAGTATTAAAGTAAATCAAATTGATTCTAAAAAATACAATGTTTTTCATATAACGTTGTGTCTCTTTCATTATTCAACTTTTAAAATTTATCCTCAAAATTATCTAAAGAATTTAGCTCCAACTTTTAATGCGGATAAGGTAATTTTAGAAAATAATTTGATATGAAAATACTCAAAATTGAAATTTAAGACGTATAGGGGTGTGTGTCCACTCCTATAAAAAAATGATGAGATAATATGATGTGACTTTTACTTTCACTACAATTTATACTGACATAAATTTTAATTTTTTTACGTTAGTCACAAATTGTAACATACGAAAATCCAAAAAAAAAATTAATTGTATCTATTGTCTTTTTTTTTCTTCATCGACATTGATTTTTTTTTTTAAAACTCTCAATAATGTATATTGATGTATAACACTTTAATTATAATATTAAATATATCATTTGTTATTTAGCATCGTTAATGGATATCATTATGAACTTCGTTAACATAAACATGCACTACACGTCGTAAATATTGTCATAATCATTTCAAATCATAAGTTGAAAAAAAAATTTAGAAACTTGCACTTCTAATTCATTATAAAAAAAAGATGTATGTATTTGAAAGTTTTAATAGGTTGTCAATGACGATTAATTAAGGATTCCAAAGATAAAAATTTTCATTCCAATTTTTTCATGTCTGCCACAAATTGTGATAGATGAAAAAAAATTGAGAATTTAAGTCTGCTAATCAACGTAAAAGTCTTATCATAATATCTCACCATCTTTTTTAATTTCAAACAATTAAAATTGAATAAAAACAATACATCTTTTCATCTCTTTCCATAGATCATCTCATATATATATATATATATAGGGGGTCGATCCATATCTAACGTTAGCTGTGTAGTCTTTCGTAGCTAACACTTTTACAGCCGTCCAACGAATGATCCAACGCTTGAGATCAAAATTAAAAAAAAAAAAAAATACCCCTTCTGCCAGTGTTAGTAGCGGAAGGCAAATTTTTTTTTTAAAAAAAATTTTTTCCCTTCCGCTGGTAACACTGGCGGAAGGGAAAAAAATTTTCTTTAAAAAAAATTTTCTTTCACTACTAACACTGGCGGAAAGCTAAAAAGGTAAAATTTATTTATTTTTCTTTCCGCCAGTTTCAGTGGCGGAAGGCAAAAAAAAAAAAAA
>CM025785.1:553669-591061 GCA_014636745.2 Centella asiatica
AAAAAAAAAAAATTTCCCTTTCCGCCAGTCTCAGTGGCGGAAAGGGAAATTTTTTTTTTCCTTCCGTTTTTCCCTTTCGCCTACCTTCCGCCAGTCTTGTGCTTGATAGTAACAAGTACAATATTTTTTTTCTTCCTTCCTTCGTGATATGCTATATATATATATGATAACAAAAACCTAGGTCAAAAAACTATCGTATTCTGCCGCATGTAAGTTTCCTTTTTCGTTTTATCGTTTCAGTTTTTTTTTTTCGTTCTCTAGTTTTATGAAAAAAAAAAAATTTTGAATCTTACTCATTTATTACAAAATTTTTCTTTATTACAGATCAAATAAGCATATCTCAGGTTGACATTTAAATCAGGTTTTCAGCTCTTCACCTTCTTAATTTTAAAATGAGTGATAACGATAGAATATATGATGTTGATACATTTTTTGATGATTCGGATTCGGATATAAGTATGAATGTTGAGAACAAAGAACATGATATTGAGGAAGAAAATAATATGGAAGAACAAAATAATTTGAATGACAAAAAAAAAATAAATATAGACAGTGATGGTGTTTGTCCTCCGTATGTGGGTCAAATATTTACAAGTATATTTGAAGTTGAAAAATACTATAATGCATATGCTCATAATAGTGGATTTGAAGTAAAAATTTTAACGAGCAGAAAATATTCGGGGTCAAATCAATTAGCTCATAGACTATATGCATGTAGAAAAGCAGGTAGACCTATTAAGAAAAAAAAATTTGTTTGAAAATGAAAATAATGATGAAAGCATAATCCGGAGGAAGAGAGATATTATTGAACGCACAATGTGCAAAGCGAGAATGTCTGTTGTTCATAACGTGCAAAATAATAGTTGGCGTGTAACAAAAGTGGAATTAAATCACAATCATTCAATAGTTACGCCTAGTAAAATAGATTTCATGTCAACACATAAAAATATAACAGTTGCTGATAGAGAGTTACTCAATTTACTTCACCGATCAAAAATCAAACCAAGTTTGATCATGAATGTGTTGAGTACAATGAGCAGTGGAAGGACAAATGTTAAATTTACCGTCGAAAATATTCGAAATGTTATACGCAACTTGCGACATGACGTATTTGATGCAAATAATGCACAAGAATCTTTGACAGTTTTAAAGAGACTCAAGTCAGAAAGTGTTGGAAATTTTTTTATAATATAAAAGTTGACGAAAAGAATCGCATTGCATGTATCATGTGGGTGGATTCTCGATCAATTATTTGTTATAGAAATTTTGGAGACGTAGTGACCTTTGACACCACTTATAGAACAAATAAATATGGGATGCCATTTGTTCCAATTACGGGAGTTAATCATCATTATCAGTCTATTTTGTTTGGGTTTGCCCTTATCAAGGATGAAACAGAAGATACATTTGTTTGGGTGTTAGAAAATTGGCTAGAAGCGGTTGAGAATAAAATTCCGTTGACGATCATAACTGATCAGGATAGAGCCATGAACAATGTCATTGCTACCGTATTGCCTTCCACCAATCATTTGATATGTACTTGGCATATCAGTAACAAATTTCCGGAGAAACTTCATCATTTATATAATAGTTACGAAACGTTTAAGGAAGATTTCGACAGGTACGCATCTATTTTTACAAATAGTCGAAGTTAAATTGTCAATATTTTTGTGTTGTCATTTATAATAAGTTGTTATTGTAGGTGTTTGTATTCAGTGACAACTGCCGAATTCGAGAAAATGTGGGCAAAATTGGTGGAACAATATGATTTACAACATCACGAGTGGCTTCAATCTATGTATAATGTAAAGGAGAAGTGGATCGGAGCATACTTAAAGTCATATTTTACTGCAGGGATGACTACAACCGAGAGAAGTGAATTCATGAACAGTTTTTTTGATCAATACGTAAATAATTATAGGGGAATTTTTTTTTAAAAAAATTTTCCCTTCCGCTACTAACACTGGCGGAAGGGAAAATTTTTTTTAAAAAAAATAGCTTTCCGCTACTAACACTGGCAGAAGGGAATATTTTTTAAAAAATTTTTTCCCCTTCCGCCAGTGTTAGTACCGGAAGGGGTATTTTTTTTTTAATTGCTCCTTGTTTCCTCCGCCCCTTTCTTTTCCTTGTTTCTTCCGCCCAACCTAGTTTATTTCCCCCCTTTTTCTCTCCTTCCGCCGTTACTTGCTTTCTCTCTTCAAAAAAAAATTTCTTCTTCTTCCATCTAACCAACTTCTAAATTTTACTCCATTCCGCTTGATTCTGCTATTTACCGCCCCAAATCAAGTAAGTCTTTGTAATTTTGAAATTATAATTTTTTTTTTAAATTTCAGTTTGATTTTTGATTTTTAATATTTTCAATATGTTTGTGTTTTTTGTGTGTGCAGTGTGTGTGTGTGTGTGTGCATTTTTTGTGTGTGCAGTGTGTGTGTGTGTGTTTTTTTTGTGTGCAGTGTGTGTGTGTGTTTTTTGTGTGTGCAGTCTGTGTGTGTGTGCAGTGTGTGTTTGTGTGTGTGTGTGTTTTTTGTGTGTGCAGTGTGTGTGTGTGTGCAGTGTGTGTGTGTGTTTTTTCAGTGTGTGTTTTTTGTGTGTGTGCAGTGTTTGATAAAGGCTTTTCAATATTTTGTAGGTTGCAATGGACAATTATCAATTAAATCCAGATCCCGAAGATAACAGTTTGTTGGAAGATCAATCTACTCATATATCGACGCACATATACAACACAAATGAATTCAGAGTATTCAACGTTGCTCAACAGAGTAATCAGAGGTATGATCTTTGGATGTTGAGTGACGCACAGAAGGACATACTTAATGCAGTTGGAATGCAAACATTTACATACGGATGTATATTTCCAAGACACGATGCATCCTTAGTTACTGCATTAGTGGAAAGATGGAGATCATCAACAAACACATTTCACTTTAATAGTGGTGAGGCGACAATCACATTGGAGGACATCCACTATATAATTAGTTTACCCATTAACGTGAAACCCCTTACTTCTGGTGTCTTATCCGAGAAGGAACAAAAATTTTTGTTTCAAGACTGTTTTGGTGAACGGTTCTATAACCAGTTCTAAAACCGGACGTCACTGATATCCGATACAGTAATCGTGTCCTTATTGACCGACCTCGCGTAATAAACGTGGTACGTATACCTAATTATAATTCTTGTATTGCATTATATCTATTTTGTAACGCTATTAACATATACTTGTCTTTTTTTTTTGTGCAGTTAAAATAGACATTGACGCTGTTGCAGCAGTGGCCGAATAAGCCTCTAGAGATTGAACAACAATATCAAACACTCTTAAATGATAATAGTGCCCTGTTTCAACAAATGCAATTGTCCAATCTCGGGGTTTATTCGGACCAACCCCTTTATACTCCGTCCTTCATTGATCCTTCTGAAGCTCCAACTTCCGTTACTTTTACATCGGATCCTCCAGTGTCCTTCACAACTGAGTTCAATCCTTTCGCCGAACATGCAACTCCAACCCATTTCTCCCAAGAGGCACCACCCGTCCGTAATCCGGCTAGAGTCTCAAGACACGATCTACTCATGGTTCCGGTGAAAGGGGGCATGGTGAAGCCGTTAAACCCTTAGAAGATGGATTGGTTGACTCGACACTGGTTTAATGGTGAACCAGTCGATGATTAACAGTATTGGCCCCGAAAAATTAAAGGTTATAACATTAATCAACAGGAGGCCACAGAATTGTGGCCTGGGGCATGGTTAGGCAATGCAATTGTGGATGCCTACCAAGAATTGTTGGCAGAAAGAAACGCCGTCATAACACGGGCGGGAAAGAAGTTAAAAAGGAATTTCTACTATCTGCCGACTTTCTTCATTGTCGTAGGTCAAACCATGATAAAGGCCGGAGTCGAAACTGATATTTGCAAATGCTGTTGACTTTGTACAACACTTTGTAGAACAAAATGGTTTACGTGTTTTAGAATGTGATGTCATATTCATGCCATTCCATTCCCGCATACACGAACATTTTGTCCTGGTGATGTTCAATGTTAAGGCATGGGCAATAAAAATCATTGATCCCATGCATCCTGAGATGACTCCGACACAGTTGGATGCGCGATACCAGGCGGATATTGCAGTTGCGGTAAATACAAAATATTTTATGTTGATTTACCTATGGTTTTAATTTGTTATTGTCAGTTACTAATTTTTTTTTTTTTAGAATTGAGCAGAAGACTCTTATACCAATCTTGCTAAGATTTACTGACTCCGAAACCAATTGGCCCCCAAGAAATACAAAACTCGGGAAGAAAGTTGAAGTGGCGAAATAACATAATGGTTCAGATTGTGGTGTTTACATTTGTAAATATATGGACGCAATCTCACGTGGACTAAATCCCACTGCAGCTAAATGGACTGTTCAAGATGCATCCATTCTTTGCTTGCGTCTTGCTTGGGAACTGCACAAAGGAATGGCCAGGGGTCCCCCTAGAGGGTACAAGATCACAGGATCACTGATGATGGATTCTGATGAAGAGTAATGATTAATATGCACGATCAATGAGTGAAGTTGTATTTCTTTTAATTATATTTGATTCAGATGTAATACAATTTGTTTCTCAGTGTAATATATATGTTTTTTGTCGATGGTGTGTTATATATTTGTATTTATTGATTGTGTGTTATACAATTTGAGATTTCAATGTAATTTAATCTATTACACTAAAAACATATGACATACTCCCTCCATTTCAATTTGTACGTCGTTTTACCAATGACACATAAACTAAGGAGCCAATAATTGTTGGTTACTTCAAGAAACTTTATATGTTAAATCCCGTTTATACCCTTCATTAAGTGCCCTAGTTTTACTCCTTCCCAATGTCAAAGTTACAGAAGTCATTGTGAGCTGGGTCATTATTAGGGGTAAATATGGAAGAAAAATAATTAATTTGCCTATTAATTGTAAAGCGACATACATTATGAAAAATCTCTCCAAACCTAAAACGACTTACAAATTGAAATGGAGGGAGTAAGACTTTAAAATAATAAACATATTTTATCAAGCAATTCTTTTTTTACATTGGCGGAAGACTTAAAAAATAAATTGCTCTTAAAAGCATAAATATCAAGCACAACATTGACGGAAGCCATGCGAACGATAAAAAAAATTAAAAAAAAAAAAACACTGCCACAAGCCTTTAAAAAAAATAATACTTTATCAAGATTTTTTTTTAAACTGGCGGAAGATTTCAAAAAATACTACCCTTCAAGAATATATATCAAGCACAAGACTGGCGGAAGGCAGGCGAAGGGGAAAAATTGAAGGAAAAAAAAAAATCTCCCCTTTCCGCCACTGAGACTGGCGGAAAGGGGAGATTTTTTTTTTTTTGCCTTCCGCCACTGAGACTGGCGGAAAGAAAAAAAAATTTAAATTTTTTTCCATTCCGCCAGTGTTACCAGCGGAAGGGAAAAGTTTTTTTAAAAAAAAAATTTGCCTTCCGCTACTAACACTGGCGGAAGGGGTATTTTTTTTTTTTTAAGTTTGATCTCAAACGTTGGATAATTTGTTGAACGGCTGTAGAAGTGTTAGTTACGAAAGATTCCACAGCTAACGTTAGACATGGATCGGTTCCCATATATATATATATAGATCAATATGAAGAGTGGGGCGTTCTTAAATATAAAAAACATAAAAAGACGAATTTAAGTGTATACATTGGAGCTGCTAGTTGCTTGATAGAAAATTTTGGAACCTCTTATTTCATTTGGTGTTTTATTTTATATTCCATTTTTTTATATTCTTAAAAGATTAGAATTTTCATTAGAATTACATATTAATCATAAAAAATATCAAAGGAGACAGAGACATGAACCGTAGAGGGAGACTTGTTCCGCAAAAGTAACATGACACGTCTTGACAGAGTTGGGTTCACCTACATTCTCATGTTACATGCATGCTCTTCTCTCTCCCATACACACATTTACTTCCTTGCTACGACAACTCTACAAAACACTAATTTATTAATCATGTTTCCATCTTTAGAAAGTTATATACAAACAGGTCACTTATAACATAACCGACGTGCTAGGATTTAGCAAGTATTCGGATGCCAAAATGAGACCTTAACTAACATTAGTCTAGTGGGCTCTAAAAAAAATATAAAATTTAATAGTGAAAAAAGGTCAGAGAATTTGATCTAAAACATATATCATTGGAGGTTTCCAAAAGTATGAGAAGGTTTGGAGGTTGTTGTTGGTGGAGAACATAGATTTATTTTAAAATGTAAAATTATGAGTTGTAACGGTAGGGTGATTGCAAAAACACGAGTATAACAACTCTTTTCTTCCCATTATTGAATTATTTATTTAATGATAATATAAAAATATCATAATCGTCTTATTTTAAGGATCAAATTCTTTAATTAATAGAGATGTTTGTTACCTGTAATTAAGTGAGTAATGTTATTTTTGATGAAGTTGAGTCAAAGCACATTAATTAGGGGTAACAAACATCGTTATTAATTAAAGAATTATAATAAAAGGTGATTTTCAATCAATTGTATTAGGATATTTATGTACAAAGTAATATAGATTATACATATCAATTAGTTTTAGAATGTGAATTCGTAAATGTAACTTTATTAAGGAAGTTGTTGATTATAACTAATCCAAAATGTCTTATTGACAGAAGAAATATAAGAATATTTCGCACAAATTTTAGATTTGAACCGAGGATCGGCAGAGATAAGAGTAAAATAAGAATTGAGCAAAAATGGTGAGGAATTGTACAATTTGTTCGAATGAAAAATTTGGTATTAAGATTATTGATGTACATAAATTTTGGTAAAAGTCTAAAGGTGCGAAACGCGGTGTTATTTGGGTTTTCAAAGATTAGACAAGCGTGATATTCCTTAGACACGACAAGAGTATATAATATAGTATTTAGTAGTACACTTGTTAATGGGCCCCGCATTTGTGGATTTATAAATTATTAGTTCGTCTCCATCACCATTCCACTTCCCCACAAGTCTTCTCCACAAGTCACAAGCCAACCCTCATTTCTTGTGATGGGGTATCTATCTATCTTGCACAATACTACAAGCCCAACTTTTTGTAACCAAAACCTCTTTAATATAAAAACGCAAAAGCAAATTAATACTACCACTACCACCACCGCCACCACCACGAGAAAAAGAAAGGAAGTGTTCCTAAAAAGCCACATATCTCAGCTCTTTTCTTTTCTTTTCTCTACTTTTCCACCTAAAGCAAAGCAAGCTCAGCTCAAATTAAACCTATGGAAGAAGATGGGGAAAGCCAAAGCCTGACACCATTTTGGTTACAAAGTAGCACCGATCTCCGCCGCATTGACCGCTATCGCCACCGCTTATCTTCTCTACTCCTCAACGCCGGTGTCTTGCTCATACTTTTAGTGGTGGCCGCAGTTTTCTTCATGGTCTTTGTAATTCCTACTACTATGTCTTTCAGTTCCCAAATCTTTAAGCCCAATAGCGTTAAGAAAAGCTGGGATTCTGTAAATCTAGTGTTAGTTCTATTCGCTCTGTTTTTCGGATTTCTTAGTCGATTTAGTACTAGTCGTCGAAACGAAGACGATGAATCAAATTTGGACAATCATTATTATCATCAAACCGGTTCAAATGTTGTCCAAAAATCAAACCCATCAACCCCAAATACAAATAAATGGTATGATTATTCGGATCAAACTTTTATTAGTAGACCAATGGGTGGACCAATGAGAAGGAATAGTACTTCATACCCTGATCTTCATCTCCGTGAATTTTCATCACCGTCGGTTGCTAGAGATGATCACTGGCGGTATTACGATGATATGCACGTTGACAGCTATCGGATTGTTGACTCCGGTCGTCGTATTTACTATCGTCGCCGGAGCTGGAAAGAAGCTGATAGACCTGATAATATTAATGAAACTAAAAGCATTGAAGTTGATACATTTGTTTCTAAACCTGGAGCAGCAGCAGCAGCAACAGCCTCATCAGATCTTCAACCAGAAGAAGAAGAACCAAGGTTCTCGTATCTTCAGTCACCTTCCTTTTCTCCTCCTTCTCCACCATCACCGCCACCGCCCCCAAAACCAACACGGCGGCGAGCAACTAAAGTGAAGGAGAAAATGATATATCAGACAACCCAAGATATGAGAAATCCAGATTCAGAACCGACGGAATCTTCAAACCGGCTGCCACCACCCCCAGCAGAGCCGCCATCGGTGCAACACTCTGAGGAGACGAGCAGTAGAAGTGATCACAAGAAAAGAAACGGAGGAAATGCTGCTAAGGATAATTTCTTGACATCATTCTATCATAAGCAGAAAAAGAAGAAAAGGCAAAGACAAAGGAGTGCTGACAACTTATTAGCCTACTTCCATCAATCTCAACCTCTTTATACTCAATCACATCCCCCGCCTCCGCCTCCGCCTCCGCCACCACCACCTCCACCGCCGCCATCGTCATCTTCCGTCTTACATAACTTGTTTTCATCAAAAAAAGGCAAAAGAAGAAAAATTCCCTCAGACCCACCACCACCAGCACCTCCTGCACCGCCTCCACCGCCACCGCCGCCACTCAAATTCGGAACCCAAAATCAACCGGTCGCCACCTATAGACCACCATTACCAGTAAAGATGAAGAGTTTCAATAGCGTGGATGAGAATTCAAGCAGCGGCGGATCGTCGCCGCTTCTGCCAAATCCGCCGCCGCCGCCGCCGCCGCCGGAATGGAAATTCAAAATGCCGGAATGGAAATTCGTGGAAGAAGGTGATTATGTGAGTATAGAGAACAACCCCAGCTCTGGGTCAGGATCTCCAGATCTTGTTGATGATGTTGAGGTGGCTTCACTGGGAGGTGATGCGACGTCGTCTTCAGGGCCTATGTTCTGTCCAAGCCCGGATGTGGACACTAAAGCTGATAACTTCATCGCAAGGTTCAGAGCTGGACTGAAGCTTGAGAAGATCAATTCTTTCAATCAAAAGCAAGCTCCCAGAATGTCTAATCTAGGCCCATCTCCTGGTTCTACTCTGAACTAATTGAATTCACCACAATTTTTCTTTTTTTGATTGTTGTTTTTTACATATAGGAGAGCTGTTCTTTTTCGAGATTATTATTTTCATTTGATTTGTTTTTTCAACACACAACATATGCATAAATCATAATATACACAATTTGAATATCGATTGATTATCTATTTCGGGTCATTTTTGAGTTAATGGATAGAGGACTAGTTTTAAAACCCTGTGTAATTTATTATTTATTAATTTGATTATAATTATTTTGTTTGAATAAATTAATTTAATTTATAATTAATTTAGTTAGCTAGCATTGATTAATTATAGTAAATCACATTATTATTTGTTATTATCTATTTGATTATAGTTATTTAATCACTTAAATTTAATTAATAATTAATTTATTATGTTGTGATTAATTATATTGTAATTTAGTCTGTAAATATGTTCACTTCAATCAATATAATTCGTAAAAATATATTATTATTTAATATATTAATATAAATAAATAGATAAATGGATTGATAGGTTTGTAAATGGGTTTATTCTTGATCAATTCAATTTGCGATGAAATAATAAATAAACAAATAAATTAGTACGGACATGATCGACCAAATTCATATAATTAGATAAATTAATATTAATAAATAAAATTAAATATCACTATCAAACATGATCTCTTATTCTGAATTAGTAGATTAGTATAGATAGATATGGTTAGTGTAAAGATTAAGAATAAATCTTTGCATACAAACAAACTCACATGAGAAACTCATAAAAGTGCATAAAAAGAAAGAAATTAATTGTCCTCATTGATTAAGAAAGAAATAGAGTAATAAATTTGTCCACATATCAAATTTTAATTAATTTGTGAGTTTATTTGTGTGTATAAATAAATATAAAACAATAATTATTTAATATGTTATTTTTTCAAGCAAGGTTCTTTGGTTTGAACTAATACTAGCGAAAGGTTTGACTTTGATTCCGATTGTAGCTGGAGCAGGTGTAGTTTGCCATTTGACAGTTGTTAAACGGCTGTATTATTAAATGTTTCTTCTTCGAAAGATAAATCTTTGCCTTAATTTGGAAGATACATCAACTTGTGGAAGTAGCTTAATATTGAGCATTGAGAAAAACAACTAAATGAATTAGATAAATATCCAGGCAATATGTTTTCAGTCTATATACTCCATAAAAGATGTCAAATATTCAGGTCAATAAGCATGAGCACTATGCTTGAACTGCTAAAGAGCATCAACATTATTTAAGTCCATAACTTTGCCTCCATGTCTATGAAAAACGCAATACAATATACACAAAGAGCTACTCAACAATAGAATAACTGACTATAACCCAAGCATTGGAACTTCAATTTCATGCCTGTAGGTCACCTACTTTTTGTTTTGCAAATGATAATGAATTGAAGTTACTCAGTCCACTGAGAATAAAGAACAAAGGTCACCCATTTTTTTGGGTGGCGGGACACTAATTTTGAGTAAAATAGGATAGAGGCCGGTCTATGTAACAACCTTCTTTTACTGGTGAATTTACCGGCTACATATTGCAAGTCAACAACTCCCTCCTTGATAAGCTCTTTAAGAGATTCTTCTTGCTCAATGCTCTGCTTCAAGTTCATAGCCAACAAAATGACGGATTTGTGCGGTCTGCAAAGAATGCTTCCACTTCATACGCTTTTTCATGGCTGCAAAACTATTTAGCAAGAGGCACAGGTGAATGACTCGCCAACAAATGCAAGTTATAACCCAAGATGCGTGGTGCGTGCCAATTATATACTGTTAGTGTTGGTAGTTCACACACCGTTGTGATGAGGTCCCTGATGGAATATCATTCCTGCACCCCATCTCTTCATTATTGGATCCCAGTTCTCCTGCCTGCACACCGTACCAAGATCATGAAACACGAATTTGAATACTTAGGTGAATCGTATTAGCTGCACTGTCTAACAATTCTTTTACATAATTGGCACGAAGCATTGCTACCAGTAGCCATTTAAGATTTCAACAAAAAGCAATTGGTAAAACATATGGTTTCTTCATTTGTCTTTGTGACAAGTATCTTAGGGTCGTTTTCCATATTTAAGTAAGTGAATCTTTGAGATAAGGAAACACCTCACTCCACATTTCCAAGTATATGTATATTTCAACTGAAATTTCTCGCTATACTCAAACAAGTGCCAGTCCTAATATTGAGCGTGTATTCCAGAAATGGCATTACCTTCAACCATATCCACGCTGCTTCACGGCCTTCCAAGCTTATGCCTGCAACCACGTATATTGCATCTTGTTCACGCACCTGAAAGGGTATATATGTGATCTCAGAATAGAATTCAGAAGTCAGGTATAAAAGTATAAAGGACTACCAAGTCTTGTAAGATTAGCAAGTATTAATACCTCAGCAAATAACATGAAATTCAGAACCTCCACAACTACTGTTGGGTCTGAACAAGATGCCATAGAACCTGAACAAAAAGAATATATACCTATATCATCCTATTCGGTAGAAAAACTAAGTTGACAAACATCACGCTATACGCTATTGGCCACAACAATAATTAAAGATCAATTTGTTCAAAGCATACGCAGTATCCTGGCTTTTTCTTGCACCGCATCAGTTTCCCTATACAACTTTAGTAGAGATTCAAATCCATTTCTGTCAATGGTACTGGTATTACGCATCACAGATATGTATCCAGCCTGCAAATATTAAGAATTTCTTTTAATATATATATAAATATGATAAATAGAATATATACATAGAAGTGAAAATAATTTCGGGGGATCAAGGTTCACTCTTTTTATGTCAACTGAAAATGATGTCATTATTATTCAAATATGATTGAAAGCGCTTAATTGATTCTTGGTGAGTTTCACTACGATAAAAAATGGCCAAGGCAGTAAAAACTTCTTCTCTCAACAGACCACTTGTATGGCTTTCTCCTGCTTCAGGTTCCCAGCCTAATTTTCTGCACATTATTACAAGAAAAGATTACTGACTTCAAGTAATAGACTGAGAAGATTAGGCATCTTCTGATTTGTTCATATTGACCATCTATTGATCCCATTAATAATGTACTAGCAGATATCAGTATTTGATTGTTGAAAGTAAGTTTTCAAGTTTGCATCAAATTTAAAAATTAATAAGAATATCAACTTGTATCTAAACTGGACTAAGTTCCTTCATTTATCTATTTATTCTTTTCGGAAAAGAAAGAATATATATCTCAGGTCTTAAATGCATTACTTTAAATGAACCACTTGCAAGAAAACATTGTTGCCGTCGGCAAGGAGGAGTTGACTCGATCGAGATTGACAGAAAATACTCGTATAGTCCTACCAAAGGCCAGCAAGCAATAGAAGGAAATATACACTCCTATCACAAATGTCCACAGCAGAACATCCAGATTCAAATAAACATCTAAAGCTAATTATGAATGTGAAAGAAGGTAAATTACTCAAATGAAATCTTTTGCAACAAAAATTTTCATCAAATGTAAAAATGACAACATGCATTACACGAGTTATTTCTCAGTCTATCAAGAACTCCTAATCTGAAAAAACCAGAAATTAACGCACAACAAAGTAACCACCACCTCTTACTGCTTGGAGTCTGCTTAAACATAACTGTGACTAAACTGCCAACAAAAAGATAGCACAGAGTACAATACCAAAAACTTGCAAGCAAGCTCATAATTAATCTAAAATTTCGAATCTTTGCTTAACAAATACTTCTTCAAAACATCCATAACAGATCCAAAGTCTGCTTTCACATGCACAGGAGGATTAGCATATCGGCACGCCATATCTGGTATATCTTTCGAGTGGTAATCAATCTTAGATTGAGTAAACTTCAACCCGTGAGCAGTGCTCACCACCACAGTCCTATCTGTGGGCTTAATTACCCCAGTATTCCTGAGCTTAATCAGCGCAGTTAACGCAACTCCGGTATGGGGGCATATAAACATGCCAGTTGAGTCTGCTTGAGCCATGGCGTCCATTAACTCTTCCTCAGTTGCTTCTTCAACGATCCCGTCTGAATTTTGGAGAGCAAAAACAGCTCTATCAATAGAAACTGGATCACCAATTTGAATTGCAGATGCAAAAGTAGTATTAGCTTTCACTGCCTTAAAATCTTGCCATCCAGACTTAAAATGGAGGTAGAGTGGATTAGCATTGGCAGCTTGAGCACAAACAAGCCGTGGGATGCGATCTACTAACCCTAATTCTTTACACATGTAAAACCCTTTATAAAAAGCATATATATTTCCCAAATTTCCCCCTGGAACAATCACCCAATCTGGCACTTCCCAATCAAACTGCTGCAAGATCTCAATGGCCGCAGTTTTTTGTCCTTCTAACCTTAAACTATTTAAAGAATTTGCCAGATAAATCGGCAATTCAGCAGTTACTTCACGAATCAACTGCATACACCCATCGAAATCAGTATCAAGACTGAGCACAAACGCCCCATTTGCTATTGGCTGAACCAGTTGAGCTATAGAAATTCGATTAGCAGGTAAAAACACAATAGATGGAATCCCTGCAGCTGCACAATAAGCTGAAAGTGCAGCCGAGGTGTCCCCGGTGGAGGCACAGCCAACGCCGACCAGTGGGCGGTTCATTTTGCGCAAGCGATTAACTTGACTAACCAAAACAGTCATACCCAGATCTTTAAAACTCCCAGTGTGACTAATACCACAATGTTTGACCCACAATTCATTCATGCCTAGAAACTGTTTGCCATAACGCTCAGCCCAAAAAAGGTTAGAATTACCTTCAAAAGCACTGACAATGTCGTCACTGTCAATCTCCGGTAAGACCCATTCTTTCTTGGACCAGACGCCAGATCCGTAGGGCCAGGTGGTCTTTCCGACCCGAGAATCGAAGAGGGATTTCCAGTACTGGCCGTCATACTTCTTCAAGGCGTCGAGATCGTGTTGAACATCGAGGAGGCCGCCGGAGCGACTGCGATAGACGATCTCGTCGAGGGAGTAGGATTCAGTGGAAAAAGGATCGGCGTTAAAAGGGACGTATTTGGCTGAGAAGCCATGGGAATTGGAAGAGCAATGGCGGCGGGCCTCTTCTCGGATATTTTCATCAGCCGGTCGACGGTGTTTTTGGGGAGGCTGATCAGGCGTGGAAGAGGTGGTGGTGGTGGCGGCGGCGGCTCTGATCGGAAGGAAGTTGGTGGCTGTTCTGGAGTGGTTGTATGAGGTGTGTGGGCATTGGGGCGGGACAGAGAATGCGGAATAGCGTAACACAGAAGAGGCCGCCATTAGAGATATGCAGAGAGCGAGGGAGAGTAGTGTTAGAGTTTCGTGGGAGACTATGAGTGGAGTTCTGCTCAATCTGAATTTGCACGGAGTTCGAGGTTATATCCATCACCCTCAACTGTCCCCAACCCTAACATTGTTTCTGAAATTTTTTAATATGTCAAAAAGAAGAAGAGCAAAATTTAAATCAACTTAAGAATTTTTTTAAAAAAAAAATTTTATTGTACTCTCTATCATTTTTATTTCTCCCTTGAATTTTAGATTATTTCCTTTTATTCTTTTTTAAAATTCACAAACATAGCATCATAATGAGATAAGGTGTAATTAAAGTTAGAGAATTTTAGTTTTGCAGGGTAATATCAAGAAAAGTTAGTAGATATTGACAAGAATTATTATGTAAATCTTTTTAACTTAATAGCCATTACGTTTTAAAATTATTAATAATTATAATATGGGAAAAATAAAATGAGCCATAATTTATTTCGTAATTATGCTCACTTGTGCTATGCAAAATTAATATAATATATAAAAATTTTAATTTTTTTTGAGTTCATCTCTAAAAATCAATTAACGTATTTTAACACACTCAACAAAATACTAATTTTGTATAGTTATAAAAATCATAAAAATTTACCTATCCTTCTATTTTTTGATACTTTATATAATATGTACAGTTCAATACTCCAAATAAAATGTGGATTTATAAAACTAATGGAAAATAAACTATATTTTCAGATCTACTTAAGACCGTTAAGACACATGTAAATTATATGAAGTTTAGGATTGATCTAAGTGAATAAGTTAAAAAAACGATGTAGATAATTAAAAGCCCATCTTTCTCTGACCCGTGTTCTTTTGTAACATTCCTTTTCTCATATGCCGATTCTGTTACCTGTCACACCATACTCTTATAATAGGCTTTATTGAACAATGAGTTCCCCGTGAGAAGTAACCGCAAGGGTGGTCTAAATATACCTAGAGTAACCAAAGGAACAGCTTTTACATAGTGTGCGAAAGTTTTTAAAGATGTGCCAAGAAAAGAAAAGAATGCGACAAGAGATAAATGAAATATTTATAAAATATCTCCATTTGTTTGGGAATTTTTGGAGAGAAAAAAAATATTGATAGGACATAAATAGAATAAGAAAGATATTACCACCCTCAATTCTAAAATTAGAGATACGTTTTAATTTTTTGAGTCAAACGACGACAAATTAAATTTTAAATTATTATCAATTTAGTTGATTATATTTGGTACAACTATTATATTTTTAAAGTTTATAACAAAAACTTTTGATCACAATATAATTTGTATTCAAAACTTTTATAGATTACATTAATTTTGAAATTCAACATACACTCGTTTCACTAAAAAAATCAAAACGTATCTCTAAATTTGAAATTGAAAGAATATTATTAAGTTCAAATGGTAAAATTGGTATTATAATTTTTAGTACTAAAGTCTTCACTTTGTTTCCTCCATTTCTTTCCAATTTTGGAAAGAAAAGTTTGAAAAGAGAAACTTGAGTTTTTTTTTCTCATATTTTTTTCTTTCCTAAAAAAAGCTCTCCTACACTCATTTTCTCCCTATTTCTCTGAGAAATGCTGGATCCCATCGAGAGTGCAATGCTGGAGCGTGTGGTTGCCATATTAAGGGCGAGCTCGCTTGTTGCTGCAAGATGGACACTTATACTGCTTCATATGCTGCGCTCTAGCTGGAGTAATCTTTACGCACTTGCCATGGAACCACTTCTCGCATATGTCACAACAAATCCAGAACTCGTCTGACGCATAATTATCTCCGCATGCCCCACATAAAGTCTCGCCGTGCTCATCATCTTCTTCATCTACTCCGTCCTCTTCATCCTTTGGCTGTGGATTGGAAAATTTTTGCACAGATTCAGACTCATATCCAACAATAAAAAACATCATAAACCATTATAAAAAACACGCAATGCCAAATACATATTACCATCCTGAACAAATGAAATGTAAATTAAATATAGGCACCACCTAATTTGTACTTCTATATATATGCATCAGATGCACACAAAGTGCATGCACAACTAAAATGAAATAAATATCAGAAAATCAAACCCAGCTAGCCAAGCAATTTACATTCTGCTGCATGCAAAAAGATAAAGACATTGCCGCATCATGTTCTCTAGAGACCTCAATCTAAATGAGAGTTCTCAAACTCAAGAAATATATGCCAAATACAGAGTATTAGAGATCCCCATTCATTTTACCCATGGCTGAGCATTATACAAACGAACATTCAATGAGGAGGGTAATTCCCAAAACACAATCTTTAAGACTTCTAAAATATTTTAGAAAAAAAGATCTTATAGATTTTTCTTTTTAATTTCTATTCTACAATTCTTTGCTCTAATTTTCACTATGCTAATAGCCGTAATCTTTTCTATATCACTCTAGACTGTACGTAGCTAGTTGTACATTTATATTTCCTAATTGGATTTTTTGAGTCACACATACATAGCATTTGGGTTTAGCTAAAAAAGAATCTTACAAAAATTAATCTTATGGATCCCCTTTTTTCATGGCACTTCCATACAGATCCAGTGTGAGATGATGCAGCATGTAGCTCAGAGGGTAGAGCACATAGCTGCAAAATACAGTGTCAAGGGGTGTGAATCCTGCCTTCCTCACAGCCCTCCAAAAGGGAATCTCCTTTACCTTTTGATTTACTAAAATCATGGTTGTAATACGGGATCAAAAGCATTTCATGTGTGTTCGATTAGAACAATCAACCTGTGAAATGTAACGGCACTTTGACGAGTGTAAGATCAAACTTCTCATACACATTGCCTCTTTATAAACATGGCAGCAAAGAAAACACACATAACCAGTATAAAATCCAATGAAGCAGAAAATGGTTGTAGTCTTACGATTTTAGAGCTAGCTTTGGATTTGGCACCAATGTGATTTGAGACTGCAGATTTCTCCTTTTGTTGTTTCTTGACAAGACCGGTTACAATTTCAAATACTGTAGGAAGATCATTCACCATACTGAAAAGCCGTTTCCTGCATGAAAAATATAAACATTAACAACACCATATAAAATGAATAATCTGATGAAATCTAGATAAATTATACCTTTTTATACGTTCCTTTAATTATTTTTATTTTTAATTTCACTTTCTTGAGACTAAGCTTTCAATAGCATTATGGTTCCTAATATACAAAAATCCAACTAGGGTTTCATTTCAATATGAATAGTTACATTAAACCTTCAGAGTACTTTAAAACCTGTATCCAACAAAAGAAAGAATGGTCGCCAATGTTTGAATCAAATATCCAGCAATCAAGCAAAATGCACATACAGGACAAGAATTACCCAAACTTTTCAACTCCAGAGACATGGTACCATTGTTAGGGATGGAAATAGGATGGGAGAAGACAATGTTTTGCATACACCCCACTTGCTAGACCCTCTACCAGCTCCACCGGATTATGAAAATTTAACCTCAGCACCCACTCCACACAGTTCTATATTATCCCTAAATCGATCCAAGCATGCCCGATTCCGACACAATGTTTTGAAAAACAAATAATAGAAAATCATAATGATTCTAAAAATAGTTTTGTGAGACGTAACATATGTAAAATTGAACCAGTTGGTGGACAAAAGCCAAAAGGGAAAACCAGCTGCTTGCTTACCAGTCAGCACTCGCTTATTGAGAAAATTTCGATATCTTTTATGTATACAACTATGCATGATATTAGATGCTTAAGCCTTAGGAATTGTGAGCATGGTAAAGTTTTATAAAATCGCCATGACTTCCAAACTTTTCTTACCAGTTTCTACCCTCAGAATTTATAGTCCATTGTACTTGCTCTGTACGCAATTCGGCTATGTCTCTTAAACATTTAAATTGTGCTGATACTAGAATGGGTAAACATTCTCCAACATATAAATAATGTTGAAACAAGTTCAATCAACTTTGACCTTATATCATATCAGTCAGACATATTGAAGACAAAGATTACAGCTAAATATATATGATACATCAGACATTCTCTACCTGTCAGCGTTATCAAATCCAAATCTAGCACCAAAATAGAAGGCAACAGCTAGCAACCAGGCATCACTATGGACAGCAACTAAAGATAACCAGTCCTTTTCTTGCATCCCATCTCTGGCAAAGTTAATACCCAGTGCAGGTTCTGGGAGTTCTGGTGGTACCTCTTCAGCAGGCAAATTGACCTCCCATTGCTCACTAGGAAAACCATACAGGCACAGATTCTCCTTCTCTGAGATATATAAGGTGGATGGAATTACACTTGTTAAAATTAGGAGGGAAAAAGCAACAGCAAATGATAAAAGTAGAGTAGAGTAAACAAAAGTAACTACTAAAAAATGCAAATGCAAAAAAAGGTATGAAATGATATTAAAATACGAGAAATAACCCAAAAAACATTGGAGTCACAGCAAAACATATTACATTTTAAATTGTTGAAACCAACAATATATAACAACAGATAAGAGCAGAAGATGTCAAACAACTTCAATCAATAAGAAAATTTGATGCATATTTGACTACCACATTTGATTAGCAAATGTGAATCATAAAAGTACTATGTTTTCTAGAACACTGAAGATACTTTCTTAGTTTGAAAATTATAGCATAATTAATTAATTATATATTGGTCCAGTAAAGAATGACAAGTGGAAGATTGGTGGTCATGAACTTAATTTTTCCTCATAATTTGCAAGAGGTGTCTTCACACTCCCTCTCATGGTCTCATGGTTGTCGACCCTATGTATCCTATGCGATGAGACTTTATTTTTCTTTCTTTCTTTTTCAAGAAATCAGCTTATAAGTATTTGTGCACAAAAGAAACAGCCTTTAAACATTAGTGCCACAAGAAAACATTCTTTCAAATAGAAAAAATGTTCTAAATGTGAATATGAAAACAACATTTCAAATGCAGAGGAGGTCCTTTAGCTGGTGGATATAGGATTACTTTGTTCATAATCTGTATGCAGAACATATGTATTTAGTTGCCTGTCCAATTACATTTCAGAAATGCTGGTAATGGAACTGGAAATAAATCTCAAATCTGATATGCATAAACAAAGTATCATGCCGTACTATAATGAAATGAAGGTATATCTGACAGGCTATTGACCTAGTTTCTCCTGTGCGATTGGCTTCCCCTTCAAAAGAAATCATCAAGTGTGTGCATTCTATAGATATGGACCTTCTCAAAGGAGTACGTAAATCTCGATCATAACGAAATAATAGTTCATATGTAATCATTGTTGATAGGCATATTACTTTAAATTATGTAATAGCTTCTCTGCAACTAAAATTATCAAAACTTCCTGCCTTAAGTAATTGAAAAATACAACAAAGACAGAAACTGAAGGAAAGTGAACTGGAAAGTGAAAACTCTGACAGTCAAAATTAGAAAGCAATTTGTAAAATTCCAACAGATTTGGCAAACACAAGAGTCTATATAGCACCCAAAAGTCCCTAAAATTTTGAAAACACAAAAAACAATGAGGACAAGTTGAAATCTCAAACCAAACATATCTATGACAATCACAAGTCACAACCCAGTCATAATTCTGGAAGATGGCACCTGTAGAGATAATCACCCTTTTCAGGTTTGAAACAAATAAGAATGCTGCGTACAATGACACAGACATACAAAAGCTACAAGAATTGCCCAACCCAAGAAGGATATATCGTTTGTCGATAAAATAATGCAAAAAGCTGCTTATTTTATTTATTTGTTTATTGCGTGACACGGACATGCAAAATAATGATTCAATACAGTGAACAAATTTAAATTAAAAAAAAATTAAGCACAAAACGATAGAAACAGACGAAGAGAGACCCAGACCAGGATCACACTGCTGGAAAAAGTCCACAACGTCTGCAACAAACAAGGAAACCGAAGATTTATCAACCAAAAAAAAAAACTCCAGTTGTAAAAGAAAATTGTTTAAGAAACGGATAGTGGAAAAGACAGCGGGAGAGAAAGAGAAAAACCGGTGGTGAGAGCTTTAATAATGCCGGCACGGCGACCCTTAAAATCGCGAAAAACCTCTTCAACAGTACGAGGATTGTACTGGGGCGCTGTTGCTCCTCCTTGTTCTCCGTTCATGTTGGTACAATTTTTAATATAAGACTTGAAATTAGTTAAATTGTATGTGGGGGTAAGGTGTCGGGAATTGGTAGGGTGGAGGAAGAACAGAGTGGAGACGGGGCGGATAATTTGAATATGCGGTGATAGGGTCCGATTCCCATCTCCTTCGACGTATTTATGGACCCACCATTGGAGTCACTAATTCAGCATTAAAAGATTTCCGATTAACACTGGTACGGACTGAGTTTCAAATTTTATAAATTAATAAAAAAAATTTAAAAGATCATCTATAAGTGAGCGAGTGCGAGTGAATTTTTACATGTGAATCTTTGTGTATTAAATATATATACTATACTACTAAAAAATATATTTATATTATATGTATTAAGAATTGGATATATAAGTAAAAATAACCCAAAAAAAATTGTCTAAAAATGTTGTTCCTCACATACACACACAATACTTACTATAGTCATCAGAAACAAATTTGAATAATTAATTTGTATTGCCATAGTTTTCCGGTATATTTCAACAAATTTGAGAATATTTTGCTTTTTTACTTTTACCCCTTGACTTGGAGTTTATATTTGGATAGAAAAAATAAAATAGACAAAAATTCAATCATTAGGTTATTTTTGAGTTTTTTTAAAAGAGGAAAATGAAAAAAAAATCTATCATTAGGTTGTTTTTTAATTTTTTTAGAAAAGAAAGTACAAGATTTAGAAAAAAAACCTTTAGCTATGTTGTCTAAAAAATTTTCTTCACACTTTTGATAAGACAAAAAGAGAAATGAATAATTTTAAAAATTTCTCTTTGTTAAAAATTCACAGATACTACCCTAATAACTTTGAAATGGAATATCAAAAGTACACGAAAAATAAATTTAATTATAAATTTTTATACTTGAATATTTTTATAAGTTCATGTCATGGATGAAAACTTCAGATTTGCAAACAGTATAACATTAAAAAATATATATCTCTAATTTTAAAATGGAATAATGTAATATATATATTCAAAAATTCTTCGTCTTGAGAAAGCGGCCAGGCATCTAAAAATTTAGTCTTGTTCCATTGCTCGATATAACTGAAAATTTATTCCCAAAATAAATAACTAAATAATAAATAAATAAGACTGTAACAATTAACACTAGTTACTTTCCGGAATCCAGTTTATTCGTGACAAAGCGCACCTCATATCAAAATCTTTTATAGGCTTAAGAAACGATTTTTTCAATGAAAACGTCACACAATATATATCTTTCAATATTCATCAATACTTGAATGATATACAAATATGCTGCCCTCGGAAGTACGCATACACCATGATTTCTCTCTCCGAATATGGGTTGGAGGAGGTCACCAGCAACTATCGTCAACGTTCTCAAATTAATTCAGTTTAAATACTCGCATAGAACTATAACAAATTATGTAAAAACCAACACACGACTATAATAAATGACGCATAAAATATTTACTGATTAAACACAACCACCAAACAAGTGCTAGCTTTTATTATGCATTGTGAGGTAGTCCCAGATAGTATACTATCTCAAGTACATGTCAAGAAAGATAAACGGGAACCAGCTTTCATTCGAAGTCATGAAGGTCAACCAAATTAAAATCCCAACTGATAAAGATCATCTTGCACAAATGGTGCTAGCAAAGCACAGGATCTTTACCGGCGCCAGCACTCTTCATTTGTACTCCATTTCCTGTCAAAAGATAGTCCCACAGCAGTAAGTAACACATCAACTGGTCCGGGAGAAAAGGAGTATTGTAAGTTCTGTTATAAGATGACCAACATTCTGTAGTGTTCTTAAGATGTTATAAATCCCTTCAATCAATCATAACTGATATAGCCATCTAAACATAATACTGCCGCATTCATTCTATTACTATGAAATGATTCTAAAAGTTTATGAAGCAAAATTGTAGCCACCTGCCCATTAATTATAACGTTACTGGATCTTACCATTGACGTTAAATAACATGAAGACCATATACCAATCGACAAATTACAAGTTCCTATTGCTTGCAAAGTACTTGGTGATGTTTACCAATGATACATCAATTATGGGAACAAAACTCAGAAGTGCATTGACCCACAAGCACTCACGTTTACCACCTAGGAGTTTCATAACAAACACCAGAAACCATGTCTCGAAAGTCGTACCTCCGGATAACTTGGAACTGGACTACGACAGGAAAAGAGGCATAGAGCAACTTTTTCACTCGAGTATAGCCCAGCATTTTCCGTAAAAATGGACCTAAGCAACTATGCAGTAATTAAGTCATGCAGAAATTTTTACCCAAGGATAGTTCGGCATGTACAGGACCTGGAGAGGCTGACCAAGAAACATCTGCTGCCCATGCTGCAACAAATAAAAAAAGTTGCCTAAGCTATATCAAGAACTTTTACAAGCAGAAAAATTAAGGACCTCAAATCATCAAATACCTGACGCCCGTCAGGATGAAAATATATCAGCGGCGATTGCACTGATGCAGCCTGTGGATTGAACATAACAGGTTGCTGGCCACCAAATGACGGTTCAATCTGCCAGAATGACATAATTAGCCACATAACACCAATAGAAATGAATGTGGATAACACCGGCATTGATATCCCAATGAACCAGGCAAGAACATCCATTGTGGGTACTGAATTGGCGTATGAACTTTCATACAATCAAAGATGAGAAACATATCCTATAATCTAAACAAATTGAAATTCAAAGAGAAATATGAAGAAGCCGTTGAATAATATGTAAAATCTCTCCTGAAGAAAACCAAAACTTCTTTGTGCCAGTCGCAATATATTATACAAACTAAATTGCATATCAAAGCCCAACACGTTCTCGCCCTAAAATTTGACATTCATATGTGTGGTGAAGGAACAAATATTCCAGAAAGAATGTCAATAGATTTACTGCTGCACGAAATTGGCATGCACATTTGCCCACTGCAGAAAAAAGGGCATCTTCTACATAAATGCCCATTCAAAACTTAGGTCATCCATTGGACAATTAGTATGCTCCTCTGGAATTACTAGAAATCACTTACCCCAATTCCCACAGGCATGCCATATATATGCGGTACAGCAGCCACATTAGCCAGATAATAGTAGGAACTATCAGACACTGGAGATGCAGGCCTTAATGGTGTATGGGTTGGAATGAAACTCTCGGCGTTTGGATTTAATTTAAATCCCTGTTAAAACATTTAGGAGAGAAACACAACTTAAAGTGACAAACATTAGCCATGAATAAGCTGCTGAGGAAAAAGTTCCTTAACAAGGAACAGAACTATTATCAGATCCACCTTGGAATCTTGTGCACCCACCATATTGCTTGGTGGACCAGCATTTCCACACTTTTGGCCATAGGATGCATTTGGAGAGAGTCCCCCATTATCGGGACCTTCTTTCTTTGATGACTGTGAATCTGCATACAGTAATCAATATCACAAGAGTCCATCTAAATAGAAACTTGCAGTGCAGTGGTCAATTATGCAAAATAAATGAGCTTCAGGACCATAAAAGATTACATTAATCAAGGTCAGAATTCATTAAAGTGTAATGATTAATGAAAAGCTTGCAGAAAACTAACTAGAACGCCCTCTCAGCCACAGATTACTCCTCATCCATTACCTCTCAGTCCATGCCAAAAAATGCCACTGAATTATAGATTTATTAAGAGCAGTACCTAGTAGTATTTTAATCTGATCAATATAAGTTGGAGAGTGGGGCATCATGAAGTGTCATTCTGAAATTTTAGAAACCTTTTACGTCATTTCTAAAGGAGCGACGAATTTGGGACCAAGGGAGAATAATAAACTAATAAACAAAACATTCTACTGCCAATTAAAAGTAGAGGTAAGGTAGCAAGCATCAGAGCTTGAACATAGGAACAAAAGCAACAAATATTAACTTGGAAGCAGCTCAACATCATTCTGTCTTTAATATCTCATTTAGTAAAGAAAACTGGCGTGTAAGCAACTTTCCTTAATTAATAGGCCTCAAACAAAAATTTATTCCAAGTACGCAGAGCCACATATAAATTACAAAAAGTATTGTTAGAAACACACATACACACACACACATAGAGTGAGTTGAAAATGGAACAGAGTTAAATTACAGTTTAAACAAAATTGTGAAACAAGCTCCGTATGCTATACCTAAGCAATAATATGAACACAAGTAACTATAGCATGGAATATAGTTACTTTAATTACCTATACCGTGAAACAAGTTCCATATGCTATAATGAAGCAATAATGTTACTCCAATTTTGGTATGAATCATGGTAACTTGTCAGCTGAGCAAGATCTTATACTAATAAAACATCCAAAATGCCAAGGCAACCAGCCACCTTCCCCACCCCCCAGAGGGAACAGACTTTCATCCCATTGTTTCACTAATTTGACATATAGTACCTCTGTGACTGAGATGATCTAGTGATGCAGAAGCCCTGACAAAACTAAACTTCAGGATGGACGTGTCTAAGACTATGGGAAGATGACCAAAAACTCTTCAATTGAGAAATTAACTAAGAAATTTGGATTGGTGGGCTTGGAATTAGGTAATAATGACAAAAGAGATAGATGGATTTTTCGGGAGAAGGAACCAATGCCAATGATTTATATGACTCATGTTCCGTGGATCTCCATCACCCATGCCCACTAGAGAAGTATATTCAAAACCCAAACAAGTATATTCAAAACCCAAACACTAACCCCCTAGTAGAAACAAAAAAGATGGTACTCCTTTGAACCATCAATTTGTATCTGCTAAATGATCATGAAATCAACCAAAATATAACAGAAAAATGCACTCAAAGGAATTGTCCTGATTAAACAAAAGTCAGCAAAGGGATCGCTCTTGACTCAAAACTCACAACTATTGCATGAATACTATATACTGCCAGGATGTCTGAATATAGCACGGTTAGGATGTCAGTGATGTCAATTACAAATTTCCCAATACATTTTGCATCGGGAAATTTGATTTACAAAGGAAAACTAAAGAAGGGAACGGTGTAAAATGAGATTTCATTAACGTTACTTATATGAAAGGATCCTAAACCTTAACTTTAAATTTTTCTCAGGATATAAGTAAGATCTCACTGTTCAGTAAGTAAATTACATCCAAATTTAGCAATTGCTATTCAGGAAAAAACAAATAATAAATGCATTTACAGATACACACATAGATAGGTCAGAAAGAGAAGATACAAGAGATTAGCGATCATACAGAGAGCAAAGAGACCTACCCATGACAGGATGTCAGGGAAACATGGATTAAATGTAGATGGCTTGAGGAACAATGAGAACTGATGAGTATAGATGGTATTGGGGCTTTAAAAGGAAGAAACTTGTACTCAATTAAATGGAGAAGGATGATACATTATGACCAATTTCACAAACCCGACCGGCCCGGTCCATTTTAATAAATTAATAGTGATCCCATCAAACCGGTCAAAGGTGTTATCTGAACTCTGAATAGCTTTAATTGTGAATAGCCACACTCAAATTTTAGCACGACAAACCAAAATCTTCTTCTTTTTCCATTTTGCATTTGTTGCTCCCCTTCTTTTCCTGAAAGTTGTTATTGTTGTTACTGCTGTGCTAGATTCAGGATCTACAACCTAAACCAGGGCAACCTAATCCGTTTTATCAAACTTTTAACCCAGTTAGCCATCAAATACATGGCAACAACTAATAAGACTTTGCAAAGACCATTATTTTACCAGATTATATGAGTCTAAACAAGTATTCAAGCAGTGAAAAAAGAATTGCTAAGCACCACAAAAATAATGTGCCAGTGAAAGAACATATCAGGAAAAAATATTGATAATAATTATTGACAACCAGTAAGCATGCATTAGTAAGAAGCAGTTCAGTCACCCTCATATTTTGAAGCTTGAGTCTTCTCAGCTAACTGCATCAAATTTATATGAACAAGTAAATATACCATAACGGCAAGAAGATCCAGCGGCAGCAAATATTTTAAGCTAGAAATGATGCATTGAAAGAGTGGTAATATTTCAGTAAAAGTTTATCAAAATCTTATCTTCTGATTCTTCCTTGATGTAATTAATTTCTGCAAGTTTCCCATTGAATTGGTTTTCTTCAACCCTGAAATAAGTAAATCTAAGTTAAAGGCGTGAGACAAATATTCAATATCAATGGGTTCTCATGAACACCCCCTCCATACCCCCACCCTCACACACCAAAAAAAGAAGGTAAGTAACACACAAAATAATAAATAAACAACAAATCTCAGATACTATAGGTACATTGTTGTAAAAGGTGGTCTATGCATCTGCTTAAACCTCAAAGGTTGCATCACTGCCTAGGCACCTTCCTGTTGGCGCCTATATGATAATATTTAAAATTTTAGAGGTATTACCTTGAAATATAAGTAAATATCTCAAGATTTACATATCATATCACTTATAATCTTGTACTTCTATGTACTTATATTTTATATACACTTTCTCTAAATATAATAAAAAAATACAAATTTATCATCAAAACTCTAGTGCACTTGTTAGGAGCCCCCAAGGAAATCGTGTAGGTGTGCTCACAAGCCTAAACACTCGAAGCTCCTTCCACTGCCTAGCTCTGCCTAACATTTTTACAACATTATATATGACAGTGTGTGTGTGACAAATGATCAAGAGCTAAAGTATTTGAACAACCCAATGGACGGCCGTAGATTGGGACCTCAATAAAACATTCCGCTAAGTTGTGTCGCGGGTGGGAGAAAAGCATTCTCAAATATTCCGCTACACAATGCAGCGGAACTCTTTTTTGCCCAAAAAGCATTCCACTACACGAGAATGCTATTTTCCACTTTTAAGAATGCTTTTTTCCCAATTCCGCTACACAGCGTAACAGAATGTTTCAATGAGGTCTTAATCTTCAGCTGTACATTCTATGAATGGACCACTAGATATTGGATTGCTCAAATAGTGTCCGAAGCTATATATATGTCTCTGTGTGTGTGTGTAGAGAGAGAGAATTAACAAGTAATTTGACAAAAACTATAAACATGTTCAGAAGCAAAGTAGAGAAAAGATGAATCTGCTCCCATCATTGAAAGATAAAAGACTTTTAGAAAGATGATCCAAGGACAAATGCTTAGCACGATCATAAGAATAGGACCGGTGTTGTTCCCTCCTCGAAATTGATCGAGAAGATTGAACCTCATCCTGAATCACACAGCATTGAGAATTTTTAATCTCCAAACCAAAGATGACCATTTATTGCTTCAGAAGAAACAAAAATAAAAAGCATTTGAAGGAGAAACTCAAATCTAAGCCAATAAGTAATTAGAAATGCTAAGATCCCAGTAGCAAGCTTCTGATATATGTGCATTTCAATCTACTGTTTCGGCAGAGAGGGTGAAAAGTTGTTCCGTGAAAAGCTTTGATGCTCAGATTTAAAGCAAATTTGTTATCGCAGTTCTCTACAACACAATATCCTCCTACTTTGTAATACTCAACAAGGAATTATAACAGTCTGACCGATACGATGATAAAATTATATTAAAGCTTGTAGAAACACGTTTTAGGTCCAAGCAGGTAACATGAAGTTCAGGATGATCCAAATAGATGTTTTAATTAAGATAATAAAATTAACATAGTTGATGGAATACCACAGTTGAAGAGCTTGAAGGAATTGAGCTTCATCGTTACTTTTTCCCACTTATTAAGCCAGTAAATGACTTGCTAAAGACAGAAACAGAGACATCTGCAAAGCTTTCAATATTCTGTTAATCTATAAGGTTCTCTTTTACATCACATCCTCTATCATTAACCTGACTAAAGATTGATAAGAATCCGGTTTCCTTATCCACTTTAAAGTCTTCACGAGGTTGAATACCTCTTTCCTGTTAAATGTTGACATTATATATATAAGCACACGTAGGCAAACACGCATACATGAGATATAATAAATCTACAAATGAATCATAATTAAAAAGAAAGAGCATTATATGGATAATCGAAACAAGTAAACTGTAGGAATGAGTAAACAAGGTGACCATTAGCATGGTTTAGTTGTAAGAAATTAATTTGGAATTAAGATTAGTATAAGATGCATAAGTGTTAGCATCTCATTAGGCAGAGATCATAAGAATTTGCCAATATACTCTTTAAAATAGTACTCCAATAACCTATTCCAATGGCCATGAGATATGTTGTCCAATTCAGGACACTCAATATCATCATCATTAGGGATCCAACGTCCCAATTATCTCTCCACGTCAACAGGTTGAAATTGTGATATGCAGGAGTCTGTCATTATATCCTGCTGCCTCTGACACTGGAGCTCACTTGCTAACTCATCCCTAGTTACAGACATGCCGCCCAAGTGAATAAACAAATAGATCAAGATAACTTAATATGTAAAATATGATTATTTCATTTGCTAATCAATCACAAACGCAACAAAGTACAATATTACAAGAATTATAAGACGATGGCTAAGTTTACCCTGCCAGAAAAACAGATGTCGGAAAAGGGTTCAAGGATATGTCAAATATTGGAACGATTTATACTTGATATCAAATAAGTTCCACAAGTAATTTTCACGCAATAAGGATCAAGAACCTTAGCCAAAATCTGCACAACTTCTCTAGCTGGTATTATCAAATTCTTTGAAGGAGGCTTGTTGACAGAACCTAAAACATTTTTCTGTCCTTGAGACGAGATGAGTCGTGACGAGCCAACCTTCATTAAGCGAGCCATCTTGTCTGCGATTTCCTTTCTCTTTAATTTTCATTCATATCTTATAGCAAGCAGGAAAGTTGACATGTACAGCTACAGCAAAGGAAAAGTAACCAATAAACAAAAGCTTTGCAGCTCTACTATGTAAAACTGTAAAACAACCAAACTTGGGTCATCAAGAACTTAGCAATATACAAACAATCAGGTTCTTAAAACAAGAGTAGAGTATGTAGCAAGTATATTCACTGAACAAATGAAAGGGTATTTCAAAAATCCTAAGTAGCAGCAATCACTCATAACCCACTGATCATGCATTTATTATAATACACTCTGTAATCAAAACCCTATAATCAAGTTAACCCGCTACAGAGAAACAAAGACGAACGGTTCTGACGGAGAAAGAAATAACGTTAAATTACCGGGAGGTTGAGACGGATAGAATCCGATCTTCGAGAATTTTGATGAGAAGAAGTGTTCGACTAAAAAGAACGTTAGGTCGTTACCTAGACCAGACAGAGAAAAGCGCGAGTTGTGTATTGAGTTGCGGGGTGCAGCCACTCGATTGCGAATTAGATCGGTCTTGAGCTATATCTCTGAGCCGGAGTTCGTACCCTAAATCCGTAGAAAATATACGCTTCAATTCCGCACTCACGCCGGTCCCATAATCTTTATTTTAAACTATATTTTAAAGAGTAAAATAGTAAAACTTTAAAAATTGTCTATGTACCAAAATTCTTAAAACATAAAATCTCTTAAGAGATTTGAACAATAAATATCTACGTCAAATGATTTATTATTCAAATCTCTATAATCTGTATAATAAGAATGTTAGTGTAATTCTAAAAAATATAGATTTTGAAATATATGAAAAAATATAAGTTAATCTATTTACATATAAATTACATAGAATCTGTTAAGAGACACGAGTGTAAATGACTTAAGATAAGTAAAATTGGAATATATATATATAGTCGACAGGACACACAATTACAATTACGTGTGCAAATTACAATATAATTAAAAATATTTTTAAATTATAAATATATAATATGCTTGTGAATTCTCGAAAGAAAAGAAAGAAAAAGAAGAGATAATTACATTAAACGGGAGATAAATATGATAAGAATGTAAATATACAATAGAGAAAAATTAGGAGGCAATAACCGTCCCAACAATAGGGGCTCTATGCGTTTAATATATAATAAAGATTATTATATGCTACATGAGTATTATATATTCGAAGACGATGTAATATATATGTGAGGAAAATACATCTTTGACTATATATATGTAATCAATTCGATTTTTCAAAATTGGTTGCACTGTTTATAGATGGAAATTAAAGTGGGTATTTATCTCCTTTAATAAAGTGAGTATATATGACTGATTAATAAAGTGATTATAATTCATTCGTAAATAAAATTCAAAAAAAAAAAAAAAGAGTTCCAAAAGAATCCCATTCGTAATAAAATTCAAACAACAAAAAAATTCAAGAGATTCCCTTTCACATTCTGTCCGTAAGCAAATTGCTGCTATTTTGGCTACAAACTGGATCAAGAATGGCATCTGCATACACTGCTCTACCCACCCACCCCTGCCTTCCATGTGTTACAACTTAAATTTTAGAAATTATAAATTTTGTTAGTATAATTTGCATTATAAAATTTAGAATATCTAAAATTTAAGTTAAAACAAACGTGATTAATTTTCTATTATTGATTTAATCATATATATGTTTTGCAGTTATACTCGTATTAGTTTGACTTATTTTTTTAATTTTTCTATACAACTGAAAGGCAGTGAGAACCATAAATAGCCAAACTCGCCCGTGATGTATTCGATTGATTAATTAGTATTGTAAGTACTCATAGTAATCGATCGGAATGGACATTGGACGTGGAATGAGTAGATGAAAAAATGCTGCACAATTGATATCAAGTAAAAATTACAAAAAAAAAAATTCCGTCAATCTGAATATATCCAATAAATTTTTTTCAAGAATAAAAGAAATTATTGCAGGCAAACTTCAAAGATTTCAAATGACAAGACAAATATTCCGAGACTCGTCTTCACCAACTAACTGAAAGAAATTAGACAGAGCAATGAGAAGCCAACTTTTTTCCAATTAGCATAGAGAAGCATCATCGTAGAAGTGATCTAGTAAAATGTTCACGTGCTGTCGCCAAAGCTTGAGTGATTGTCTGCCAAATGCCAATAGTGAAAGATAATATTGTATCAGATTATCCCAATTACAGAGGGAAAAAACTCATGCAAGAAGCTCATAGGTTGTTATGTTAAAAGCAGCAAAGCGGTTATAAGGAGCAACGAATGGTGGATTACATTTAGATGATATAATTTCAAGCAAGGATCCAACACTGAAAAAATTAGTCGGATACAATTTCAATTACAGGCTTTCTAGAGACCAAATTTAAATGGATGAAATTTTACTTACCTGCTCAGACAAAGGTGCCCCTTCATCTATACTATGGCTAACCACTTTTCCGGCAATAATAGTACCATCAGTTTCAAGAATCATCCTGGCAGATATATAATGTGATTAAAGCTTCTTGCCATAACTTCTAATGACAAAACTACTTTTACAATGAAAAGGGAGAACATACGGCATGAATTCAGTAATAATAAATATATTTCTTAAGCAATCAATAGAAGAAAAACACTTGAAAAGATGGAAGTCTTGCACATGTAAAAGATCTATATGTTATACTGCCTACCCTCCATCAATAATCTCATCCAAGCACAGAAGAATGAGATCCAAGTTCTCTAGTGCCTCCCTTTGGTCAACATTATTCCTGCAGCAATGGCATGCTAAATTCGTCAGCAGGAATTATACAATAAGACTTCATCTGATACTATGTTACGGCTATGTTTTGGCTACCTTCCCTGTATAATACTGTATAACGTAAGAAGTTACAAATTGGACTCATCAAAGTGCTTGGCAGTTCAGCTAATCAGCCACAGGGTACCACATTAATTTTTAAGGGACTTAAAAAGTGACTTTGATAGGATTAAATATGTCTGTATTTTAATAATGAGGATACCCTATAGTGGGCCAATACTTTATTACTAATACCTAGATGGCTAGATCATGACTCTTAAGGGCTTCTTCATGATCTGCAAAGAAAATGAGGGCTAAGCTGCATATTCACCACAAATATTTGAAAGGCAAAAGAGTCCATTATAAACACCTTATTAGACGGTTGAAGAAGGCCTTTTTCATTATACTGAGTATAATTATAATTTTGGGGCAGTTCCCAGACATGGACTAGGTAGCAATAATAAATTCAGAGAAACAACCTTAGGAGGATGGTCACTGCATCAAAGAACCCCTGGAGGACTGTAGCTAGTAATAATTCATTTTCATCATCGCCTCCAGTTACAAAGAAGTGCAAATCTTGGACGAACTTATAAACAACGACGTGGTTGTCAAACAACGCAATCTCCGCTGAAGATGAAAACAGTATCAATGGAGACTATGCATGTAACATATAAATAATTCGGAGTATTTGAATTCAATAATTTCTCTTGCAGAGAAGATGAAACATAATCTGAGAAGAAAGCAAAAATTTATATAGGGATTACTTTAAAAAATTTACAAGATTGAGTTTGAGTTGAGATGTACGTAACCCACCTTCCGTCCTAGCATTGGTCTTTTGAGTTTTATTAAACAAAGATTTTTCAAAAGCTAACTTTGAATTATTTGATGGCCAATCATCTGAATAGTACTTAACTGCTACACGCTTTCCTTCAGAGTCCAAAAGTAGAATGTTTTTGATACTCGGGCATGCCTCCTATAAATAAGTTCAATCACAATGATATCATTACAAAAAATTAGCTGCAGTGGTGAATGCAGTTTCTGGATACAAAGTCATACGATAAAACATGAAAGAATGACAATATGGTTGTAAATTGTGTACACGAAACCCCCATTATCATGCTTTGTGTGCCGTATTGTGAATAGTACATATGATACAAGTGAATGAAGAATGCAACAATCTTTTTAAACATATAATTGACAAATTTGTTGGACAGCTCAAGTATATTAGCTTGTCAATAGTGTAAAAGTAGACAACTAATCCATATTCCAACATGTAAGTAACACAATTTGTTGGCGATCAAGCATATTACCTTGATTATGAATAAAAAATAGGGCAATTAATTACACTTATATAACTTGAACTGATTTCTTTTTTTTTCCTCCGCTAAATTGGAGTTATATTAAAGAAAAGGACATACAAAATTACTGGAGGCATTCATCCAAAACCCTCCACACAGAGGCCACAAATAGAGCCAACATCCGCTCTAGAAACAACAAAATAGAACCTATCATGCCAATCAAGGCCCTACATACCAGTTACATGGTGATATAACACACAGGATGATTAGGGGCCAATGGCTAAGATTGAAATTTCCTGCAGCCAATCTATGGAACCTGTTAGAAGAATGCAACCGGCTGGCAACCTGAAACTGATTTCTGAATACCTAAACAGTGAAATACTCCATATAGCTTGAATTTACTTAACTAATAATTTCTTAAGTGACAAGAAGACTTGCAATTGAAATGGTTAAAGGCTTCAAAGTCTAATTTTTATCTTAAATCTCCATAGAAAATTAGTTATTTCATGTTGCTAATTTGAAAAAGAACAGTAAAGCGTATTGCTATCTTTTGTGCTATGGTGCTAATTCTAATACAACCGATAAGCAAACCACTGAACGGTATGCTTGTGAAAAAAATACTAGTCGAATCCATAGGATTAAACCACATAAGATAAGCTAAGCAGATTGGTCGATTCCAAATGTGTGATTATTAGGCTATTAGCTGATTCAACATATCGGGTTGTCTCTATATCCCGTAACCTATGATACATATCCAGTTGTCTCACTACAAATTAATACATCAAAGTCTGTTCACTGATAAACACACTAATGTGACTAACAGAAATCCTTTTCACACTAACAATCAAAAAACAATCAAAAAGAGATGAGAGATGACATCCAAAGGAAGGACTGAATTTCACATTTGATCAGTAAACACTAATAGCAGAGCGCAAATGGAAAGTCGCAAATAGTAATCTTTGACACCTAAAATACAACAATACATCGACACCGAAAGCTAAATCAACAAAAGCAATTGGCATTCCACGGTATCATTGACCGTCAAATGCACAGGGGGCATCATTTATTCTCACAAAAGATCACATACACAATCACACGCATAGCCGAATCACCTAAAAAGCAATACGCGTTTCATCATTGACAGTGAAATACAAACAGCGAGAGAGCCGGAGTTTATTTAAGTTCACAAAATAATCGTCTAGAACGAATGAATGAATGTGAATACATATTATTTTTATGCATATATATAATGAGCTCCGTAACTCCACTGGACAAATTTCCCTAAGATAGCGTAAAAACATTGATGTAAGCGTGAAGATCTAACTATCTGGAACCTTTCCTTCCTAAGGCGTTTTAAATTCTTTTTAACGTATAGAGATTTATGATCTTAAACATTTCAGGTTTAGATGTTAACAAAATGCGTAAAAAATTGGGATCCCGCACATGATCGATAAATGTGAACATAAGATTGAATTGCAGAATCTGGAGATCACATAAATCAAATAAATTGGCAGAGAGTTCCATGAATTACAGATTGAGAGGCAGACAGACATACTCGGTAAAAGTTGGCCATGGACGAGCGAGAGAGCGATAGCGTAATGAGGAAGAATAGCAGAGAGTTGGGGCTTCGCGTTTGAGCTGTTAAAATTTAAATGGGTTGGGATAATTTTAGACATCTAAAATTTTCCAAAAGTTTATTATGTCAAAGTGTATTTTTGTATATATAATAATTTATTTCTAAAAATTTATTCTATGTGAGTGTGTGTGTATATATATATAATAATAATTTTTAAATAATAACTTACACAATTATTAAGAACAGACAAAAAAATAATAATATTGAAATAACATATAAAAGAATAAGTAATATTAAAATAGTAACTAACTAAAAGTGAAATATACTTACGCGAAAGAATTAAAAAATACAGACACTATTGAGGAATTTCGTATTTACACATATATCGGCATGCAAGCTGCCCTTTTGTAAATGTCTTTATTCGGTCATGTCTATCTTGGAGTTTATTTAAGAGAAAGAAAATATAAAAAAAATATATGCAAAAAAAAAAATTTCTTTCAACTGTTTTTTAATTTTTATTGGGAGAGAAAAGAAAGGGAAATGAGAATACCCAAGAATGAAAAGATTTGGAGCAATTTTTTTTAAAACTTTTACAGACTTTTCTTAAAACTAACTTTATTTTTCACCTTTGCTATGAAATCAAATTTATATCATATATAAAATGGTGCAATTATTAACTCTTGGACAAAAGAATGAAAAAAAATTTAAAAATGAATTTTTTTTTCTGCCTAAACTCTCAGAGAAAGAAAAAAAATAAATAAATACTTTTTTCATGTTTTTTTTCGTTCTCATTAAAAACTATCAAACAATATGAGTGTCTATACTCCATACACTCAAATTATTTCGAAATCGTGAATCCTAAAACTTAAATTAATGGTAATCAAATCAAATAATAAATAATTTGGAATTCCATCAAAAATCTAGAATTACAAATAAAAAGTGAGGGAGTATTTTTTCTACTCTATCAATCCTTGCCTGACTAAGCGCCTGTTCAAAGCACTTCAAACTTATAATTAAATCTTAACTTTTCGACTTAAAAGATGAAAAACAACCCACATTATTCCTCATTTTTCACTTAAAGTCAACTGTTTTGGGTAAAAAGAAAGTGAAAAATAAATAACTCAACAGTAATTCTAGTTAAAAAAAAAAGAAAAAAGAGATAAGTAAAAAGTAAAAAATGAGTTACTGTCGGCAGAAGAAGAAAATTCGTTCTCTAGTTTATAAGGGACAAGAAATTTAATACAAACATCATTAGGTAGAGCAAATATAATTATACCAAGGAAAATGTTATGGATACTAATAATTTGTACAAACAAAAGTACACAAATATGTGTTATAAATTATCAACTATTAAAATTTTAATTGTTGGTTCATCAGAGTTTACTAATCTCTTATAAAATTTAATCATCTCAATTTGTGCATATTTATCTGTGTACAAATTGACATCTTAACACTGCCGCGGTATGAATGAATGAATATAGGTGTTGGGCTGTTTGGCTAGACCGGTGGGTTAACGGTGGTGTGTAATGTTATGGGGAGTAGAAGGAAGGACCACACTTGCATTTCCAACCTTCGGGTTGATAATTTGCGTACTGGATAGTGACGACACCGGTGGTGGGTATTTGGGTGGGTTCACATGGTATACACCCATAACATTTGTTCTCACAGCTTGGAGGACTTGATCCTATTACTAAAAATAGTACTTTCCTCCTCCTCTTCAACCCCACTTCTACCCCTATTCTTTCCCCTTCCTTCGCTCCTCCTCCTGCCGCTGCTGCTGCACCACCGACCACTTCCTCCCTGCGGCTGCGGATTTCCCATGTCCGAGGATTTTCATGTGTGCCTTTACAAAAAGTATAATTCAACAACTGTTTTAGTTGGAGATAGGAAATTATACAAGTACAAAGATGTTTCAAAACAAATGAACATAAAAGACATACTTAGGCTTATCACTTGCTTCAGAGAGCAATAAATAAAAATAATAGTTAATAATTTTATTATTAAATATAAAAAAGAAAATGTATAATGAAAGATGCTAGACTACATTCTATTATTTCAAAGTTAGGTACAAAATGGTACCTTATTGGAAAAGGAAGGAGAAATACATTCTCAGATTTTGTTCAGAATTATATTCAAGCTACTCCGTTAAAAGTAAGAACTAGGATTTTTTTTTTAATAACTCACCAGATGGTTGATGAACAGCAGAAGAGCCATCATCATCGTTATGTGCTGCAAAAGACCTGCCGCCGCTTATGCGCACCCAACTCACCACTTGAAGGAGGAGAAAGACAATAACTACAATTCCTTTCATCTTGTTTATCGCAACCTCAATTGATAGGGGGAAAAAAAAGATGATTGATTAATTATGAAACACTCAAAGAAATATATCACCAATTTCACACTTAATTTAGGAAGCCCTTTCCTGCACCAATTGTGACAGTTGTAATATAGTATGCATAAATATGTATGTGCTATATATATATATATATATATATATATATATATATATATATATATATATA